>RJWH01000091.1:1138801-1222195 GCA_004363575.1 Solenodon paradoxus
CGCGAGGAGTGGAGACACACACACAAGCATTCGATGATCAGAAGTTTCTTTAATGTCTCTTCAGTGTGTCTCAAAATCTTAGTCACACAAGCGTCTTATATAGTGGGGAAAATATGCGGAAGTAACAGCACTGACGCAGATCCCTACGTCATTCATAGGATTACAATGATAGGCTATTTCAAATAGAAAAACAACTTCATAACATATGTTTTGAGAGGTAAAAACTTTTAGGGCGTTCAGGTTCAGAGAGCACTGAAAAAACAGTTCTTTGGCAACCAGCTGTCCCTGACATTTTGTCTTATCACAGTTATTGCAAAGAGTGCCCAGTATGAGCTTCTGTGTGGCAGACATCCTCTATTTGATTCTTCTTGCAATAACAAGTTTGGTTTAACTAATTAATGTCTCTTAACTGACTGTGAGTTAAGATCCAAGCTTCTTGTCTTGGTAACCCTTAATGCCAACTCCAGCAATTTTGGTTCTTGACTTACTTCATACTACGTACAATACTGCAAAAAAATAAACTTCTGTACCTTTCAGCATTTTTCCCAATATTTTTTCACGTAGAATAAATGCATTCCATTGTTCATTCATTCAGTTTCTTCTAGAAGTTTATCTAAACCTTAGATTGGTTAAATGTCCTTCACATGTTTCTGTCTTTTAGATTTTATTGTAAATATGTACTAATGAACTTTTATTTCCTATACAGATGAAGACATACAAAATGAGCTGTCAGATTGTCTGTAATCATTGATTTTATAAATGCTGTCCCAGTGAATGAGTGAATGACTACCATTCTGTTGATTTGCCTGTACAATTGCAGCTAGTAGTACTGCAGAGATTTTTTTTTTTCTTTTAAAGAAAAATACAGGCAGGAACTAAGGCGCGTAGGCAGGTAGACCAGGAAGAGGGAGGAGGAAGAAGCATTTTTTATTTTTATTTAGCTGTTTACACTGGTTGCTTCCTTTCTAGACCTGGGACTCAAACCCAGAATTATGTGACTTGCTCCTTTGGAGACAATTGACCCAACTCCTGCTCCACAACAGCATGCCTATAGAGATAAATTACCAAATCAAAATAATTTACAGTGAATAGCGACAAAATAGTTTGAAAATTAATCATATCTTTTCCTTTACTTCTTTCTTTTCTAGTTTTTTAAATAAGGACACATCTGTAATATCACAGTCTGACAATGTCACTATCTAATCTTTCAATTACTTTTTTACATTAGCCTCTACTCTCTGACCTAAATATTGGGATGCTCTGGGCTTGCATTCTCTTGGATGTTCTAATCTCTAGTTAATCACAATCTGTCCTGTGCCACAGGGTGTGTGTGTGTATGTAATTGATTCACCAATATTTAAACTTTGTTTAGAACTCTATTCTGAATTCCAAATTATCTAACTGACATTGTAGTTCAGTAAGGCTTCCTTGATTCATCTAAGTTTATGCTTTGACTAGTCAAGCAAACAAGTTAACATCAGAAAGATTAGTAGGAGAAAAGCACCAAATTAAATTGTGAGGAGACCAACTGAACAATAACTCCAGCTTGATTTCTAGTAGAAATTAAATTCAGCACATGAAAAGTAACATTGTTTATTTTCACACTAAACACAAATTATTCATCACTCGATTGACTTCATCTCTGTAAAAAAAACCCAAAAAGCAGAAAACAAAATTCATTGATCTGAATGAACTAAAAATCTTGTACTTACCCTGTTTTTCTTATTTTCATCAAAATTCACATTCAATAAATAGCTATATAGTGTCAATTCTCCCTTCAAGTCCATTTTAATCTATCTACTTCAATTTGTTTTTATCTCATCTCTATCATCCTTGCCTTGTCACCTTATCTCTTTTCTGAACTAGTAATGCAATAGCTCATCTTTTTTATTCCAATTTTTTCCCTTAATAAAAACCACTCTATATACAATAGTATAATTGAACTATAAATCAAATCACAACAATTTCTTCCTCTAAAAATTTTACTGGCTTCTCATTGCCCACTGAATAAAATTGAATTTCTTTATCATAGTTTTTATTTCCTGCATTGTTTCCATTGCAAGCATATTCAACCTCATATTCTGACACCTTTGTTCTCACATACTATGAATTAGGCTTTTCTGGGTTCCTCACACATAACCAAACCAGCTGCTTCCTCAGGACCTCTGTTTAGCTAAATGTCATTGAGTAAGTTTACCTTTGATACCTTGGCTTACCTCTCTCCATTTTTATACATCACAGATTTTTTTGGCCTCCACTTCTTTCATCTCACACAACCTTTTAAAAATATTACTGCTTATTACTTATCTTTCAACCTGCAAATATGCTCACTGTTTATCAGAATATTGTTTATAATGTTCACCACTGAATGTGCAGTGTCTAGATTGCCTTCTCCATGTTAAAGGAGGTATCATTATACAGCAGAAAGTCCACTGAATATAGAATTATGTGTATCTAAGTCCTAAGCATATCTAGTCTCTAATATCTAGCCTATGAACTATGTTGAAAAATATTAATGTTTTTTCATATTAATTGACACATTTTGAAATAGTAGCAAAATTCTTGCTTACTGAACTTATTACCATGAGAATTAAATAAAGCATTTACATGAGAGAAAATAATCTGAAAATTTTGAAGTACTGTGCAAATACAAGTTATATTGCAGTTATTTTATTCTAAGACATTTCTGTTGAAGCTGCAAAACCAGGAGATAAATGCCCCTAATTCACATAAAAGATTGATATTTTCTAACAAAGAATTCAGAAGCATCACCATCACGACTTTTCATTAAAGTTTTCAGAAACTGTAGAGTGATCAATTTTGTGTGCCTTGTTTTTTAACACTAATTGGTTTTTAATAACCTATATTAAAAAAGAAAAGGAAAACAACTATTACTATTTGGCCAGCAGAAATATTTAAATGATTAAGATTTCAAAGGTGTCTTTAAATGTCAGCAACCAACAACACAGTTCTACCCAGGTAAATGTTTTTATGATCATTTCAGTGGTTGAGCAAAAGTTATTAGAGTTATTAGAAAAAGCAAAAGTTATTAGAAATCAATGGTGATTGAAAATAATTGGGAAATGAAACTAAAGTGATTTCAGATAGAATATAAATAAATGTGAACATATGAGTCAACTGTCAGAAACTGAATTTTTAGAATGCATCTGTTCCAGAGAGTGCTGCAGTTGTGGATATTTGGCTAACTATCTAGAGTACTGAAAGAAATGTTGTAGCCAAATACAGGATAGAAATTTTTAGTTCTGCCCACAAAACTTATGGAGTATGTGTGTGTGTGTGTGTGTGTGTGTGTGTGTGTGTGTGTGTGTGTGTGTGTATATATATATATGTACGTGTGTGCTTATTCAATCATTTGCCAGCAAAGAGAATAGTTATTTTGTAAAGACAAAGGGAAAAGGGAAAAGGAGATATAGATATAATGGCACTTTTTCTGATTAAATAAAGTTTTACTTTAAAATCTTTTTATTGGGGGAGGGGCATTCAGCCTTTAAGAGAGTCAATTATTCAATAATGTTTTGTCAAAGACCTTATTATCGTTGCAGTTTTAACAGTGAAATAGAAATGAACTCTGTCCTCTCTGATTTTAAAATGTTAGATGGGACGAAAGGATATTAAAAAAATAATAATAATTCTTGTTATAATAGGGAAGTCTGAGGTATAAAAAGATACTATAGGTGAGATATTTAACTTGGACCTGATATGATAAAAAAAAATAAGATTTTGTTCTCATTATGGAAAATGTAGCATTTGCAGAGTGTTTCGCATCTGTTGAAAGCTAAGGAGACTAGCAGGGAGAGTTGAAGACAGTTAAGTGTTGGTGCTGATGTATGAGGCTGTGCAGTAGGCAGAGCATCCAGAACTCTCAGAGACATGCTTAAGGATCTGGGCTTTATCCCAAGGCAAAGGAATCATGGAAGATTTTTAAACAAAATATGATCATAACTCAATTTTTGGTTTGGAAGCAAAATGCTGATAATAAAGTAGAGAATGATCTGAAGGTGGGAAACACAGTATCAGTTAAAGTTTATTATTTGTTTATTTCAACAATCCAAGCAAGGATAATCACTTCTTGAACTTGAGTCCAGAAGTTATTGAAAAGTGAGGGATTGAATAGATTTTTATGAGGCAAATTTTTAGGAATCACTGTATTTTAAGAATGAGAAGTCAAAGGTTAACCTCAGAATCCTAACTTATGTAACTGGAAACAAAAGAAAATAAAAAATGAGATTTCATGGAAAAAGATCACAGTGAGTTTCAAAATTATTAATTTGAAGAATGTTTGATATGAAAATATTTCTTTGGATGAGTTTTCTTTTTAATTCAAAATGATTTGTATTTGGTAGAATACAAATATTTAGTTGGTTTTGGAGTTCACAGAATCCATTATAGTGAATCAGTTTCTAATCTCTATCTGATTATCTAAAGTGGTCAACAGTTTACCAGTAGAGAAAATAAAAAATTAGAAATCCCTATGGGTATTCTGACTAGGGATAATTCAGTCATCATTTACTAAAATTATTCCAAGAAACAAAGTTTAACAAATACTTTGCTCTAGCCCAAAGTAGGAAGAGAAATCATAATGCAGCTTTTAAACAGTGAGTTGTTTTGTTTTGTTTTAGAGTAGTTGGAGCAGGTAGGTATCAAAACGATGTTAGGCAGCTTCTACTTTAGCTCAAACTCTCATCAGTGGAGTGATCTTTGACAAGTTACTTATCCTCTCTGCTTCTTATTGTCTTTACTTTTAGTTTGTAGGAAAACCTAGGGCATTACAACTCCCAAGTAAAAGCTAATTTATAGACTAAGTATCAAAAAAAAAAATGCTCCATGAATATAGAAAAAAATATAACTCTGGATATAGAGATTTAGAAAGCAATTGAAATAAATAACAGATCTATTGAGAAGAACAAAGAGAAATAGGAATAATTTCTTAAAAATCTCCTCCACTCTGGTCATCTTATTATCACTGACATGTCTTAGCACCTACGTAAATCCTCTTCCTTTTATTATGAACTGCTTCTCAATCCTGTACTCCACAGTTTTAGACATTTCGCACTGTATTCACCAAATCTTTTTTATTAAATCAATTTCTCTTTTTAATCGCTTGTCTTCTTTAATGTAGATCCTTCAAGCTTCTTTAATTATTTTTTTATTCTTCTTGATTTCCCTGATCTATATAGAAAACTCCACTAAGGTTTATGTATAAATAACAGCACATCAACACCAACAACAAAAAATCCTAAATTTCCATTTGATATCTACATCTGCACTGGAGGATAGTACCATGGAAGTGAGGAAGTTAGGGAAGAAACAGGGTCATCTGTTCATCATTGGGTGGGGAAGGACAGAAGCCCTAAATCTAAATATCTACAGCAGCAAAAATGAGCTTTAGGATACCCCCAAGTGTACCACTTTAAACAATATTTCCCACTATGTTAAAAATACATATTTACTGAGAGCACTAATTTAATTCCAGTCTTATCAAAGCATAGCTAAATGATTCCACACGTTTTATTTCAGTTGTAGATTTGTGTTCATTTTGCCAGATTAGTTTAACAATTGTCAAATTTATTTAAAGATTCTGTCTTACCATCACACTCAAGGTGAATGAGAACAGGATTTCTGGTAATACTAAGGATTTAAAAAATCTGATAGAAATATAATAGAGATATGTATACATGCTGATCTTTGAAATAGTAAAAACAATTGTAAGAAAAACTAATTTGAACTCCTGTGATTTTTATTTGTTTTTTACCCCCTGACCTTGGGTCTCAAACTTGGGTTCTTGGGCCTTACGTGGTCTGCACCTTAGATGCCTCATCCACCAGAGAACGCGATGCACCTTCTGTGATGTCTTTGTGTGAAATGTTTGTGTATTAACTCTTTTTAGTTTTTCCTTTGAGCACACTGCCAAAACAAAGCTAAAAAAATGTCCTAAAAGGCACACTCACAAAGGAGATATTTCTAAGTTGAAAGCAATAAGTTGTCATATTCAAGCCATTAATGACAATGAATAAATGAAAATGAACTGTTTAAAAAGACTATTTTTGTGATCATACCTTAATATAAGCTACTTATAATGTCAAGATCAAATTCTACTTAGAAGATAAAAATAATTAAAATTGAAAACAGAGAGACTGAACTCAAATGGGAAATCTTCAGAAGATGCACATGCAAACATCCTCACCTGAAAGTATACTATATCATGAGTTCCCTCCTATACTTGTCAATATACTCAATTACTATGATTTAAAAATGACAAACCAAAACTAAATTATTGAGATAACTAAACTTTAATCATCATGTATAATCACTTTTTACATCACTAGATTCTGCAGTAATATTTTGTTAAGGACTTTTATATATTATTCATGTATGATAAGAATTTGTCATTTATTTTCTTGTATCTTATTTATTGTGGTTATCTGTTCATGTTAGCCATCTGTATATCTTCTTTGGAGAAGTATCTATTCAGTTCCTCTGACAATTGTTTAATCAGGTTGTTTGTTTTATTGTTGAGTTTTGTGAGTTATTTTTACATTCTAGATATTAATCTCTAGTCAGAAATACAATGGGCAAATAGCTTCTCCCATTCAGTATGAAGCTGGTAGTTTCTTTCAATGACTAAAGAAACATTTTATTTTGATGTAGTCCAGTTTGTTTATTCTGTCTATTTTATCTCTTGCCATTATAGGCAAATTCCCAGGCTGATGAGGCTGTTATCAAGAACTAATCTTCTATTTTCTACTATATATTTTATGACTTCACGTCTAAATTCTAGGTGGTTAATCCATTTTGAATATATTTTTGCATTTAGTGTTAGACAGTGACTTAGTTTCATTCTCTCATGTATATGTCCAGATTTCTGGACTCCATTATTAAAGAGATATTTTTGTGCTTCATTTATGCTTTCAGCTTCTTTTTCATAAATTATTTGTCCACGTATGCATGGATTTATTTATGGATTCAATTCTGTTCCACTGATGTGTGAATATTTTTATTCTAATAGTATGCTGTTTTGGTTATTATCACTTTGCAGTATAGTTTGAAATTGGGTGGGTGATATCTCCATTTTTGTTATTTTTTTCTCAAGATTTATTCTTTTTTCAAGATTGTCTTTGCTGTTTTGGGTGTTTCGTAGTTCTAAATAAACTGTGTTGTTTTTGAGTTTTTCTTTGTAGATTGTTTTTGGATTTTGGCTGGGAATTGCAGTGAATCAGTATATTACTTTGGATAACATGGCCAGTTTAACAACGTTGCTTCTAATTCACAAGCACAAAGTATCTTTCCATTTCTTGGAGTCTTATATTTTGTTTAAAAGTGCTTACAGTTTTCAATGTACAGGTCTTTCACTCTTTGGATAAATTTATCCCAAATTATTTCATTCTTTTTGATGGAATTCTAAAAAAGATTGTTTTCCTGAGTTTTCTTTCTGCTAGTTTATTATTTGCACATAGAAATGCAGTAAGTTTTTGTTTATTAATTTGCAAATTGTCACTTAATTCACTTTTTATTTCAGCTAGGTTTTTAATGTGTCTTCAAAGTATCAGTGTAAAATATCATGTTATCTGTGGCATTTAGTTTTCCTTTTTTCCAATTTGAATATCTTTTATATCCTTCTTTCTAATTTTGATAGCAACATTTCCAACACTATATTGAATGCTAGTTATAAAAGTGGGTAACCTTATTCTTAATCTTAAAGAAAAAGTTTTCATTTTTCATCATGGAGTTTAAAATTGACTATGAGTTTGTTATATATGGTCTCCATAATATTGAGTTACTTTCTTTCCATACACATTTTTCTGAGAATCTTTATCATAAAAATATGTTGACTCTTCAGTTGATCTGTTGAGATGATTATATGTTTTTTCTATTTCTTTTGTTGATGTAATGTTTCACATTACTGAGTTCACATGATTTAATATTGAATTGAATGGTCCTTGCACCCTTGGACTGAAATTCACTTAATATAATGATGGTTCAACATATGTAAATCAATAAATGATACACCACATTAATAGACTAAAAAATATAAATATCTCATCTCAATAACCCACCAAAAATATATTGAAAAAATTCAATATTCTTTCTCAATAAAAAAACACTTTCACCATTTTATTCAACATAGTACTGAAGTCTAAACGGATAAATTAAGCAGAAATAGGATTTTTATTTGGAAAGAAGTTAAGTAGTCTCTGCTTGACTGTTGATCCTATACATAGAAAATCTTAAAAGACTGAATTAATAATATAAGTTCACTTGCAGTATATACAATCATATAAAAACAAGTCATTTTATACACTAGCAGCACACAACACAAAAAAGAAATAAAAGAAAACAATATCATTTTTTCCATATTATCAAAAATAATAGTAATGAATGTAACCAAGAAGGTGTAATATGGGCGCACTGAAAATTCTAAGACATTGATGAAAGAAATTTTCATGACACAAATAACTGGAGGCATATACTATATTTGTAGACTGGAAAATCAATATTGTTAAAATGTTCATCCCAATCAAACCTATATGTAGATTCAGTATTTCAATAGCATTTTTCACAGAAATAGAAAAAAAACCTTAAAACTTGGATGAACCCACAAGAGACTCCAAATAATAATAGAAAAATCTTGATAAAGAACACATCTAAATGCATCACATTTTCTGATATATACTGTATTACAAAACTATAGTAATGATACTAGTGTGAAAGACACATATAATAATGGAAAATAATTAATTTAAAGCCCAGAAATGATAAAATCAATCAAAAGTTGAAAGGAATTTTAAAAATATATAATGGGGAAAGTATAATCTCTTCAATAAATGGTGTTGAGAGAACTGAATAACTTGCAAAAGAATGATACTGAACAATATCTTTCCCATGCACAAAATTTAACTTGAAATGCATTAAACACTGAAACTGTAAAACTCCAAAAAAGAAAATTGGGTAAAAGTTCCTTTGCAATGTTTTTCTGGATATGACACCAAAAGCACATGCAACAAACAAAAAATAAACAAGTGGAACTATATCGAATTTAATTTTTCTGCAGAGAAAAACAATAACAATAAATTTAAAAAGAAAGATGCAGAGTGGGAGAAAATATTTGCAAATCATATTTGAAAAAGGGATAATAACCAAAATATTTTTAAAATTCATACAAATGATTAACAAAAATATTAAACCAATTAAAAAGGATCGAGGTAGACATTTTTCCAACTAAGGTATGCAATTATATTCTATTATGAAAGAAAACATTTAAAATGTGTTGATTTCAGAGTATTAGAGTATTAGTTAGGTATGAATGATATTCTGAACATAGAGAAAGTTGTGGGAGAAACAAAACATTTTATCCACCTACTTGATATTTGTTACCTCACACTGTGTCTGTGGATAAGGGGCAAGGAGAAGCTATTAATATCTTTATATTATTTCATAGCATCTCAAAAAGTCATGTCGCTTTTTTGAAAAAGGAATGCTCACTTTAATAGACTTAATTTTAGCACATAAATTAAAAATTTTAAACGCTAGCGTGACTCTCTTAATAAGCTCTCATTAAAAATAATTATATTAATAGAAATTTTTACTAAGGTCTCTATCACTCAAAATGCAATTCATGTATTTTGCAACCTCAATATTCACTAATTTTGTTATTGTCACAAGGAAATTAGCAGTAATTATAAGTCTTTTGTATAACATACCTATATCAGCTTTCATATGATCAAAAGGTCTTAATTTTGAAAAACGGTTTCACTATGCTTCTTGGGTATTATTCTTTAAACAATTAACTCCTTAATAAACCCTTCCTGTGTACAGGGATTTTGAGTAGATCGCCATTTTTTTAGTAGATTCTCTTATAAACTCTTTGTTATCTAATTCCCTGAACTTTTCGAGTATTTGGATATTTCATTTTAAGAATAAGGTAATTTCATGATATTGTCAACCAAAGAACATTACAAATTGGTATAACAAACTTTGGCTATTGTTGCCTTACATTTTTAGAAGAACGTGTAGTAAATATATAATGCTCTCAAATTTCAAAGAAAGCATCAGATATATTCTGATTTAGTGTTAACTTTGTATGCCATCTATTAATTCTACACGTACCTTCTTGTGAGATAAAATGAAGAAACTGTTTGAAACAGCATTTTTAATGATGTAGGTTTGATCCTCTAGAACTTATTATTCAATTTTACTTAGATTTAGAAATTGCGAGGGTTAAGAACAAACAAACAAAAACAACAGAAAACCCCTCATGAAAAGAACTGAAAAAGCTCAAACTGAAACCTCTAACTAAAGAAAAAGAAGCATAAAATACAGTTTTCTATAATCTTTTTGATCTTTACAAATGGTAAATCCTATTTTGGAGAATCTTCCAACACAAATGACCTAAAAGACAAACTAACTGTAGCCAAAGTCACTCTGTGAAAATACTTATCAGTTATAGTCTTTCCTTCAAAGTCCTCTGAGGCTTATTGTCTTCAGTCAGTGAAAATTTCGTCTGCTCATCTGTTTCATCTGCTTGCAGTATACTAACCTCATGCCAAAATCTTACTGCTGCATAAATTAATGAGTACAAGTTATTGTACAAAGTTCTCAAAAGTCTATAATTGCGCACACTGGGGAGAATTATCAGAAAATATGTTTCGGGTTGATTGCTTTTCAAACACAACCTGAATATTGTTGAATATATTTCTGAAAATACATCTGCTGTTAAGCTTTATTTATTATGCTACGTTTTATTTTATCACTGGAATGAAATAGCTGTATCTCAAAATACCAGATAAATTATGAATTAATTGTTGGACTATATATGTATTATAGATATTGACAGGTTTTTATATAGAGATGTATATAGATATAAAGGTTAGCAGAAAAGAAATCTTCTAATGACCGCTGCATTAAAAAAAATATATTGGAGAGAAAAGAAAATATAATGAACATTTTCATAATATATATTAGCACTTTAGATAAATTTGGTATAATTCTAATTTCTAAAATTTATCAAGATATTTTCCCTATACAAATTGAGATGGATCTTATAAACCACAAATAATGATAAATTGATAACTTCTGAACCCTCTAGCTTTATTTTTTTCAGATTTATTGATATATAACTGAGACATACAATTAAATGTTTACTGTATACAATGTGTTCATTTGATACATTTACAAGTTGCAAAATTATCACATAGTATCTACTAACACCTTCATACAGTCATGTAGTTATCACTTACTTTTTGTGGTAAGGCCATTTAATATCTCTCTCAGAAACATTCAAAACTGTGATGCAGTATCCTTAGCTAAATTCACCAGGCTAAATACCACGTACCATGCTGTATATTAGAACCTCAAACTTGTTCATCATTAAGTTAGATTTTTTTCATCCTTTGACCAATATTGCCCATCTTCTCCACCCTCAAGCCCCTTATAACCCCCACGCTAGTCTGGTCAGCATTTCTGAAAGATGTTACATATTTTGACATAATTCAGTATTTATTTTTCTTCCTGTGACTTATTTTACTTGATATAATTCCCTCAAGGCAGAATCCACTGACTTTTCATTTCATTAACTTCCTTACTCAAAATTATGCGATAACTATGAACTCAACTCAAGTTAAAAGTGTTTTAGCTTCCCCATTTACCATTTCAAAGATATGTGTGCTTTCATAATAAAATAATAATAATAATAATAATAATAATAATAATAATAATAAAATATTTGGTACCTTTTCCTTGGTCACACAAGATATTAAGTTTAAAGCTGAACAATTATATTGCATGTAGTCAAGTAGTTTGCCTTCATCTTTACTGCTTCCCACTAATGGCAATTCAAGAAACATTGTCTTATCTCTTTCTGAAAAGTTTAGTTAGAAGGTAGAACTTTTCGCATTGTGTTTGGCATCCACATTTCTATTTATTCTGTCTCTTTATGCTGTATTTTATTGTTTTTTTATATCTTCCCTCACATCACTAATTCTCTTGTGAGTATGCTATTAAAATGTCATTATTCTTTCTTATTTTAATATGATATTCTCCAGTGTGTATATGTGTGTATTTGTGTGTGCATGTGCTTGTATATATATGTGTATATATAATGTTTTCATATATTATACAGAAAACTGTATGTAAATAGATCACAAAGTTCTCTAAGTTCAAAATCTGTTTAGCTATTTGGGGGAGTTTCCTGTGTAATTCATTAAATCTTATTAACTAGACATCATTTATTTCATATTGAGTGTGTATTTTTTTTATTTTTAAACAGACTTACTTTTTGTATCTTAATATTCTGACACACAAATATCATAGATCCATAGTAAAATGTGTTTCTGTTATGCCTTGGTTACTTCTGTTGACTAGTTTTCCATACTGAGCTGCTCATCTTCCTTGGAAAATCATTTGAAGTCTGTCCTGATGCTCATCTAAATGTTCTTCAAGAATACAATTTTGCTTACTTCTGCCAGAGACTCGAGACTTGCCCTTGCCAACTGTAAAGAAAATACAGTGAGATTTGGGGGAGTGGGGGTTTCATGGAATTTTGAGCTTATATGCAGTATTATATAATTTCTGATTTAAAATTCTCAAAGATGAGTTTCTTTCCTTCTTCCTCTAGTCAGTAATAATATAATTTTCATTGCCTCTTTACAGTGGAAAAGAAAACATTTCTGTTTTCCCTGAGAATGATACTCACTGTGTTCTCAGTTTTATTTTTTTCACTGCGGACTTCTGCATTACTTTTCCTAGTGTTGACCTTTAGGCTTACTTTCAGTTTTCTTCCTTCTTAAAAAGCATTTGTGGAGCTAAAGATCCAATGTAAGAAAGTAACAAATGTCCTTAAAGGAAAATAAATATATGTTGCTCAATTTGTTCAAGTTTCTGTTTTTTGCTTCCATGTGTATGTTGGTATTCTAATTTCCTAAAATTCTTTCCCGTCTTTGACACTTTTAAAGTAGTTGTGCTCTTTATATTCAAGGTTTAATTACTCAACCAGTCAATTTGAAAGTGACTGTCAAAGCATATGGTAGGTTTTATAAACAAAATGGTAGGTTAATCCTGTGCTTTATGTCTACATAATTAAAATCTATTAATTTTAAAAAACAAAAACAATAAACCTAGAAAGAGGTCAGAAGGGGAAAATATCTCTGGGACACAGAACCCCAAATCCATACAGTCAACAATGGGTGGAACATAAATGAGACAAAACCTTAATACTGTGCAAGTGTTTAGTAATTTTTCTTAAAAACATACATATACTCTAGATTGTGTTTTATATAAAAATGCTTCCTTTGAAATTAATGCATTTATTGCTTAGTTTGTTATAATCTCTAATGACAGCAAATTCTACTATAGTTTTTTTCTCTACTTTCAAGCAATTTTAAATTGTTTTTTTAATATATCAGACAAAGGACTAAGGAAATGACATGTGCAACATTTTTGTACCTATTTTTTTAGGTAAGTAACATTATCTAGTAAGAAATATATATTCTTTTTATTTCTTTAGGTTTCCAGGATTATGGTAATCTTTATTATTTCCCCTTTAAATTTTTTAAATCAGAAAACAATCAAGTGGCAATAGTTTTATTAATAATCAATACAAAAAATATTAATGAAAATGGAGCAATGGGCTTATGGTCCTTGTTCATAAGAGTGACCATGATTGCATCAGGATTAGAGTAAAGAAAAAGCTTCATCGCTTGTCCACAGCAAAGAAAGAGGAGAATCAAAATGTCAGATCTGCCTCCCCCATTGGGCACCAGGGTGAGCATTTGAAGGCTAGGGATAAGAGGAAAACTGAACTTCCTGTTTTCCAGTTAAGTATATGTAAGATAAAGTAGTCATCAGTACCAGGTCTTCATTGTTGCTTCTGGAATACATTTCTGATTATTTTCTTTTTAGAACTTTGATTTCTAGGCAGTGCTTTTCATTCCAGAGATGTGAAGGTCATTGGGAGAAATCTCCCAATGGTGGTGTTTACCTAGATCAGAATACCCATAATTGTCATACTTGCACGAAAACTTCACATTCTTTTTAAAAGTAACCACATTCTAATCAAGTAGTCTAGGGTAGAAAATAGTAAAGTTGGTTTGTATGGCTTTCTACTCCATGAGGTGTCTGTCAGTTTTATTAGAAGTCTGTATATTTTCAAAACAACATCAAAGCGGGGTTAAAAGCAAGATATTTAAAAACATAAAGAGATTAAGACAGTAAGATTGAAAACATAAATAAAGTAAGATTAAGATTAAGACACTATATTCAAGGCTAACATAAAAAGTTCAATGCTCTCAGTAATGATTATATAGATTTGAGCTGACCCAGCTAAACAGAATTAATGATTGTATTGAGTATAACCAGTTCAACTAAACAGAGATAATGATTGCATTGACTGGAGTTGGCTCAGTGCCAATTTCATAATGAAAGTATTATCATTGCAGAGTAATCTTAATAATATGTGCAATAGAAAATAAAGGAGTTACTCTAGCTGATAAATCAATAATTTGGAAATAATATATTTTTATTTTTTGATTAATATTTTGATATTTAAATTTAATATTTTAATATTTACAGAATATGAACTGGATAGTATTAAAGATGGTTCACTGGAATGTAGTCTAATGAAAAGTGCAGAATTATGAACTGTTAAAATGCTATTGCTCAAACTGTATAAATATTGTATTTAATATTGTATCAATATTGTCTGAAAATAACCTACAAAGGTTACTCCAGGTTACCTGAACAATGAGCCAATTGATAGAAAAGGTCTCTGTCTTCTCCTGGTGGAGGAACTTCATTTGAATGCAGTTTTTCACATGCATTGTATTTTCCAGGTGCTGGGTGCTTAAAATTACCGTTAGCAGTTGGCATTCTAACCTTTATTGCTGGGTAGCCATATAGTCCACTTCTCTCCCTACTGATAGTACTGGCCTTATGAATGCTCTATAGAAAGATGTAGAGTAAAAGCTCCAAACCAAGAAATTTCACCCAATTTTTTGATAGTCCAAAGAAACTACTCTCACAGGGGATTCCAATGGCAGCTGATCAAAGTTTGTCTCCCAGTGGCAACCTGTGGGAAAAGTTACCGCCTCCCGATTCCTGCCATTGGGAAGGTATCCACACTGCCAGAGGGCTGGGAGGATTTTTTAAAGATTATATTAGGAGGAGGGTAAAGAGAGGAAAAGAGCAGCCGGATTCCAGGAAATCGTGAGTACAGTTAGTGCAAGTGAAGGCAGCCATCAGTCCATGAAGTCCCTCTGGTACATTCGGATCTGCAGTCAGCTGTGACCAGGCGTGAAGCCCATTCTTTAAGGTTAGGCAAGGGTCGTGTTTTTATGCTCCTCACAGAGGGAAAGGGAGAAAGCTCAGAATCTGCCACTTGAAGACATGTCCTCTCCGTCTGTACCCTAGCACACTTTCCCGTGGAAGGGGAGGGAGGCTCTTTGGGAGGACAGAGGTTATCTCTACCTTTGCATAAGACTGCAATGATTAGGCCCCTATTATCTGTTTTTTAACTCAAATTTGCCTATTATGAGTATTCATCATTTTTGTGCCACATTCTAGGTACTGGCTCCGATCATAGTATACCATAATTGATTGCAATAGAAAGGTGAGGAAAGATCGATTAAAGTACTAAAAAAATGTCAACAGGACTAATTTTTTTTCCCTAAATGTAATTTTTCACACCTTAGATTCTGTCTACATAATTGTAGACAATTATTTTGCAAAAAGATAAAATCTATCTAGGAAACGCTTATTTGGTTTATACATAAAACAAGAAACGCTTATTTGGTTTATACATAAAACAAGAATTCCCTTTTGTTCTATTCTGATATTTTCTACTGACCAGCAAATATAGATCACTACAGGTGTCATAAATATGTCAGGTAGCAAATCTGTGTTATAGATGGGAAATATGATTGAAGATACCAAGAGGTTAAAATTGCTCCAAAACAAAATATGATTCTCTATAGTCTCTGTTCTAATCATTCTTCTCCCACCACCCCCAGAAATATGCATACAATCTCTCCTCTTTTCCAAATTATTGACGATAAGCTACAGTCTCATTTAGCACTGCAACAGCAATATGCATATTCCACTGTTTACAAGAACTATTATTTATGAGAATGGAAGCACTACAGATAAAGATAGAAAGCAAGATATGTATAAAGCTATATAAATAATAGTGCCATGTGGCATTCTACTGCAACCTGTCCAACAGTTTACATAACTTTCAGGTAAATTGTCAGCATTTAAGAATCTGCGAGTATTTATTAATTAGTTGGGCTCATATCAGTTATAGCTGTTTGAGGTGTGCATTATCCCTCTGTCTCCACAGGAACCATTATTGCTTAAAGGGCTGGAGCCTACATAAGGCAGCCAAGAGTGTGACAGAGACAGCAGGGGCCCCCTCTAAAGCTGCTGAGTCCATCTGTTATAGCAAGGATTTTAGCATTTACTTTAAAATCAGATTTCCATTCCAAAATGTAATTTCTCCAACCACTAACTCTTGCAACATTTTATATTTTTACTCTGTTGCTATTTCTGGAGCAACTAGTCATGACTAGCTCTGCAATAGATTTGACTGAAGATGTGTTTGTGTATTAAATCTTTGGGTACATTAAAAACAGTGCTATTTAAGAAGATTGGGGAATATGATCTTTTAGGAAATAAAGTAAATGTGAAGTTGGCACACATATTCCAAATAATATGAATAATGTATTTCTCTCAAGAAATTTATTAACTTATACAGTTGATTTTCAGTGTTCAGAGAGAATAGTATAAATTTTACAATACTTATAATAATCATTAAGACTAGCCCTATTTATATTAAATGACAGTTAATTATAATATTTCATATAGTCATGGAAATTATCTAGTTGACATTATTTTTGAATATGTGTGCAGTGCATGTTGCATGTGTATAATGTATGTGTATACATGTGTACATATTAATATGCATTATTATACACACATAGATAATATGTGCTCTATTTTGTACATTCAGGTGAGTACATTATGCATACACAGATGTGAACTATATATGTATCTGTGTGTGTAAATGCATCCCTACATACATACACATTCATAAATTCCTATATATGTACATATTTTATGATATAGCAAAATCTGTAGTGTTTACTATGTGTTGGTTCCTGTGCTCTTAACTATGCAAATTATTACAAGTGACATTTTTATCACTCCTATATATTCACTATCCTTTAACTCATTCCAAAAATAAGATATGGGATAAAAAGTTTAAAGTGTTTGTCTGAATGAAATGGTAGTTGATAAAACGATTGAGTGGCTAAAGCAGGTAATGGAGTTACATATTCAATCAATGCCTCTTAACTGAAGACAGTCATGTTTTAAATTTTTTTCCCATCTTATCACTCAACAATATATTACTTCTACTAAGAATGAAATGAAAAGTGATGCAACCATTCGATGGAATGTTTGTTCACTTTGACAGGTAAATAGTCTATGAAGAGGAAATTAATGTTGATTCCATCAAAGAAAAACAGATTGTTGGAAATAGACTCTCATATACAGCTAAGAAAATAGTCACTGCCTTTCAAGGCACCAAATGCTTTCAGTAAATGTCTATAACTGCGCAAAAATTAAAATATCATCTGGCACATTTATTAAGCATTTTTGTTCATTTAAAAATAGAAATGTCATAGATATTTTCTCTTCCATATTTATGCACCAGGATTCAAAGACAAAAGTGCAGAGGTTCCTTAAAGCTGCATCTCTAAGTTCCTATAGTCTCACATACCATTAAGTGAGTAGGACGAGGCCCACTCTTGTCTGATAACCAGAGAAGTGTCACAATACTAATTAATTGCAGCTTTGATGAACCAGCAACAAAATTGATCACAATCAGAATTTACTATATCCTGTTAAAGCACAGGCAAAATTAGAATTCCCAAACTACAGGGGATCTGATTCTAAACATTCACTCTTTTTACATGATGGAACTACAAAATAAAGATAGGTCTGTGCCAAGTTAGTCTTCTTCTCATTAGTACATCTCTGTTTATGAAATCCAGAATTTCTTCCATCTGACAAAATTAAAGACTGCATCTTAGTATGCATAAATCGAATCTAGCCATGAAGATCTGTTCTTAATTATTTTATATTAAGACCTAACTAATATAAAGTGAAATCAATCAGGTTCTTTTCAACAGTGTGATAATTGATTACATCTGTGCACCTACTGCTCTTACGCCTGTGTAATCCTAAATAGTATGATCACCATGTCCCTAAAGATAGTGCTTGAGAAAAATTCCTAAAAATTATTTGTTATAAGATATAAACTGCCATTCATATTTTCATCATTTTTCTGATAGAATAAATTAATATATGCTACTTGTATTTTTTGACCCCAACTATTGTGCTAGCTAAATATTAATTTAAACAATAAGGATGAATGAGAAATAAACAACTTCTTGTATACTTAAAGGTGACCGCTATAACTACATTTATAAGTCTCTTTTATTTGCTGCAAAATTCCTTAGAAGGAAGAGGCATAATGAGGCATAATGGCTTGGCAAAAAAAGTTGATGCTTCAATTCATTGTTGAAAGATTGATTAGTTTTGTTTGATGAAGGCTCATAAAAGTGCCGTTTTTTTTTTTCACAAGCTTCTATGTACTCGTATTTTCTCTCCTTGATATGTTTAAGTATTTGACTTTATAAAGATTTTTGGAGAATGTATTAAAGGAGTGACTATGTGGAAGATAAAAACTTTAACAAGTCCAAATCATGAAGGTGTTTGTATACTAAAGTAATTCAGTTTTCATTACTAGTGGGGTTACCAAAAATATTAGTATAAACATAATATAATACTCATAGGAGAATATTATGAACAGTTAGATGGCAAGAAATTGGAATATCTAGAAGAAATAGAAACATACATCACAGTGCTAAATGAGGAAGACCCTAATCACAAGGGATACCACAGCAAAAATAAGCAAATTGGATTACACCAAACAAAAAGCTTCTGCCTGGTTAAAGAAACTATCATCAAAACAAATTGACATCCTGATGTACCTTGATGGCTTAGTGCTTTAGTTCACTGGGTCCAGTACACTTATATCCCAAAGTCCCTAGATCATGACCCAGGTCCTGGGAATCTACCAAGATGAACAACTAAATAAAATAAAGTGCTTCTTCCTCCTCTCTTCCTACTTGCAAAACTGTCTACACAATTATTCCTGCTGTACCTTTCCTTAAAAAAAAAAAAATACACACTACTAAATGAGAAAATATATTTGTACTCCATATATCTGACATGGAGTTAATATCTCAAATATTTATAAAGAACTAATAAAAATAATAGCAAAAAGACAATCAGATTTTAAAATGGTCGAATCTGAATAGATACTTCTTCAAAGAAGACTTGCAGATGGTCAATAGACAGGAAAAGATGCTCTACATCTCATAATCAGGAAAATGCAAATAAGAACCACAATAAAAATCACCTCCGACTGTGAAAATGCCTATTATCTAAAAAAGTAGAAACAAAAAATGTTTGTGAAGGATGCGGAGAAAAAGGAACACTTATAGTTTATTGGTGGTAGTGTGCATTGTTGGTACAATCATTATAGAAAGCAGTATAGAGATTCCTTAAAAAACTGAAAATAGAGCTTCTATATAATCCCATTATACCATATTTGGATCCTTATCCAAAAATTCTTACATAAACACTAATATGCAGAGATTCATGCACTCTCATTTTATTGCAGCATTTTTCACAGTAGCCAATAGCTACCTGCCCTTATCAGAAATTTAACTAAGCCACTCCATGGTATTGTTGCCTCAGCATTTACTTTATTTCAACAAGAGACCTGTCGTGACCTTAAACTGACACCAATCCTTCATGCAAGCTCATGTCCTAGATAGCAGAATCACAGATAATGTAAGTTCCTCATATGATTTCCCCAATAGCCCTTCTGGTCAACAGTCTTCCTGACTTCTAGACTTTCCCTTAATGCACCTCCTAGACATGGCCCTGTGGTGCTTAGCAAAAACCTATTCTTTTGGTTTGAATTAACCAATCAATTCATAAGGAGCAGAGTAGTGCATACAGAAAGCAAGTCAAGAAAGAATCTAGAAAATATATATTTTATCAGCAGCCTCTATCCTCAAAAGTGACATAGCCGTGCATTCTGTATCTTTGCCATAATTAACCTGAAACTTCATAAGTGTTATTTGGGGAGTGGAGAGAGACTTGAAGAGTTTTAAATCTAAAACTTTGTATCCTTTTGTGATTTTATGCATTATTTCTCATGCTTATAATGCTTCTCTGAAATTGTTTTGGTATAATTATTTGTAGTAATTGAATATTACAACTTCAAGCCTGATGGATATTTTCTCATTTCTAAATATATCCATGATCAAATTCTTCACATACAAATACATATATGTCGTAGAGTGCACATTTATCTTCATATATATACAAATTGAACTCCTTGTATCTGTAGACATCTGTATCTTACCCTAACTTCCAAATATACCTTATAATAAAGCCTAATTTTTATATTGATGATATAGCAGATAGAAATGATATTTATTGGCACTAAATACTAAATAACAATGTCAATGTAAGAAGTAAGTTACCATTTAATTACTGCAAATAATTATACCAAAACGAAAGGGCTGAAGATTAAATTACCTACAGGTACATAGAAAAAAATTGTAAAATTAGTAAGTGCTGACATGTCACAATGTAAGTGATATAAATGGTAGAAATCTATAAATATTGGTTTCTGACATTTGAGATGCTTGCTGATTGAGGTAGTAACTAGAATCTTTTCTTAAGTAAAGTTTTACTATGTGTACAGATTTACTTTCAATATCCAGATCCCTTTTAAACAAACAAAAAAAATTTCCCATGAGAAAATTGACCATGGCAATTTTTCTAGATTTTTTTTGTTATTGTTTATCATAATAATGTTTTACTAAAGTTTAAGCTGACTTAAATAACAAAAATTAAAATGGCAGTTTGTGCTTTTGATCTCCTTAAAATCACAGTAAATTTCTGAAAACTATTTTCTTTTGTTTGAAATGTTTTCATTATGGTAATCAAGATATTAAAAATAGCTATGTGAGAAAATTTTATTTATTGTCCCACTGCTTTTTAGTAAATCTAACAGTACTTTATGAATTATAAAATAGGTTTAGATAATTATTGTGTGCTTATTCCATGAAATACTATATTGACTACAACATATTCAAGTTTATTCAGGTTCATGTCATCTAAGTTTATGCATTCACATATTCATGCATAATGTGCATACATGTATACAGTATACACATATAATACATAGATGTGTATGCACCGAAATTTCTTTATCTTAAAGCAGGAATCCTCAGATAAAAAATATTTGCTTGTACTCAACATGCCTTGGAACATAATAGCTGAACCACCTACGGTATGATTCCCTTGACAAAATGACCTTAATTGTTATTATTAATAACTTTCCTACATACACGAGGTCCCAAATTCTTGTTATATGGTATTTAAATGTCAAATCTTTCTCAAGCCCATATTTAGAAGGCAATTTTTGCCAAAAGTTGAACTAAAATATCTTACTTCAGAATATGTTCGTTTCTAGAAACATTTATACTTTTAACTAGCAATGATGCTCTTGGCTGGCACCCCTGCTGATTTTGCTGACAGCAATGAAACTACTGGTGCTTTGAAGTCATTCTAGCCATCTTTTATACTTGGAAAATATAGCATGTGGCACTAATTTTAATCTTGCTATAGAAAACGGTGTCTGTCAATGCCCAGAATAAGAGAGTGGTATTTTATTAGTGAAGGTCACTTCATTTTTAGCATTTCCTTATTTAGAATTTAATCTTACAGGCAAAATATATTTCAAGACTTTATTATAAATAATCTAGCTCAATACTATATCTGTAATGATTATATAATGATATAATTATTACAAGAAATTATCTCTAAATTTATAAACATTGCAATATGTAAAATTATTTTGCTACATATTATATCATTTAAATCATACACATAAGTATATTGCTACTCAACATTAATTTCAATGCTTCATGTAAAAAGAGTTTACCAACTATATTTGTTGTGGTTATTGTTATTAATTTGATATTATTTGTTTTTCTACAATAAAGCTTCTTTGCATTTCTTACCCTGATAAACAATGTGTATTTACAGAAAGTACAAAACAAAATCAAAATAATTACAACAAAAGTTCTTCAATTTTCATCTTCTTGAAGCTGTTTCATCCTCTATTCTATTTGAGGTACTACAAAATAAATATCTGATGATCATGAACATTGATAAAAGCTGGAATAATTAGACTGTTATTTTCATAAATAAGATACATTCATTTAAAAAAGACATCTTGGTGATGGTTCTAGTCCAATTGAAGGGTGATCTCGACCAATTTTGATATTGTTGCTAAAAGATAATGAAGGTCTTTCTGTCTCTGCACTGATTTCTATTATTTCGACTATTATTTTCTACCACTGAAACTTTAGTCACTGATCTGATACCTCAAAAGTCTTTGTGTTTCTAACACAGAGAAAGGCTTTTCCCCTGCCTTGGGGGGCCTTTGCACTGGCTGTTCCCTTTGCATAGAAAGCCTAGCTATGACTGGTTCCTTCTTCTGTTTTAGGTCTAAACTCAAAAAATCACCAGTTGAATTAAATCTTCTCTAACCAGTTACTAAGCATTCTAACCTCTCATATTTGCTTTTTCAGCATTTACAATTAAATATATTGTATATATATGATAAAGTTCTCCCCATATTCAAACACATACACTAAAATATCAGTCCTACAATATCATAAATGTCCTTTCTTTGTTTTTTGATACGTATCTGGAATCCAGGAAATTGTCAGATACAGAATTGATGGAAAAAGAAACATAGGCTTCATTTTTTGAAAGGATATTAAATTGGCTCTATTTAGAAGCTGAGAGTCACAAGAATAATTTCAAGAATACCTTGAACTGTACTATGTTCTCTTCATCTTTACTGAAACAGAAAAGGATTCTAAAAAGAATCTGCCCTCATAAATTTCTTAGTAGTAGATATTCTTTAACCACAGGAGACTCGTTAACTGATATCCTTTTTCACCTAATAGTTCTTTGCCTTTGAAGTTTCTTGTAATTTCATCTCTCAAGGTCTCTAGAAGGTTTCAAGCTAGGATATTAAGCTAATCTCAATGAATACTTGCGATTTCATGTAGAAGTATCCAGGTAAGTAATAAAATACTGAGGTAGAAAGAAACAAACTTTAATTTACTATTAGATAACTATTTATTCTGGACTAGGAAAGCAGCTGGATTTTTTGTGAGTTAAAGATAAAAGGGATGTTAAGGTACCACTTACATATCAAAGTCTATAATTTTTAGTTTCAGGCTAAATTGTCATTAATTACAGCTGAATATACTTAAAGAAATCATACATAGAAAATGATGTATGAGTCTAAAGTGATAAATTTTATCATAGTATCCCTAATATATAAAACTTAGAATGCATGTTTGCTTTATAAGATCTAGAAAGAAATTGAATTCATTTTAATAAGTGAAATGAGAAAAAAAAAAGCCTAACGGAGATTGAGAATAATGAGCATATGTTAAGGATAGACTATTCTGTGAGACTTTATTACCAAATGAATATTAAAAGATCATTTTGACTTTTCACTGATTTAAATGAAAAATTTTTTATTGGATAATCAGTACTATTTACCAACAGTTTTGTGTACTGTAGAAAAATAATCTCATATATATAAATTTATATAGAACAATCAAAAGTAGAAATATATTCTTTGCTCCTTATAATTCTACTAATTCTATTCATTTAGTAATGCAATATAACCAGAATAAAACCTGATTTACATTAAAATGTTTAAATCTAATTGTGAAATAAAATTCAGAAATGATTGCATTTGTGTGGGGGGTATGTAAATACATGATTCCTTGACTATAATATTAAAAAAGGGAGATTGATTTAAAATAATAGCATATTAGTAAAAACCAAAAAAAAGATTTTTAATTGCAATTAAAAATGACATTTATATGATATTTATAAAAGCACACTAATACAAGTGTGCTGCATTTGCAATCAGTTTCTATGTGGTTTCATTTGCAAAATTTTATTAAAGGAATTATACATTAAAATATATAGAAAATGTTCCATGATGACACTTATTTTATCCATTTTATTTACATAATAATGAGACTAGAAATGCTCTCAAAATAGAGAAGGCACATAATAAATATTTGCTTAAAGGAAGGGAGAAACTATAATTAGAGTTAAAAAGTTATAAAACTGTAACACTGAAAGAAAATGAAAGATCATACCAGAAAGACTGAGGATCAGATTAG
Organism: Solenodon paradoxus; assembly: GCA_004363575.1. Classification (NCBI taxonomy): domain Eukaryota; kingdom Metazoa; phylum Chordata; class Mammalia; order Eulipotyphla; family Solenodontidae; genus Solenodon; species Solenodon paradoxus. Next base: position 1,163,185 of record RJWH01000091.1, read on the forward strand.
ATTAATCAAAAAAAGTTAACAATAAAAAGACATAACTTATTTAATCTATGACTTCCCATATGGTCTGTTGTTCAATATAAGCATATGTGCATTTCACAGACTGGTCTTAATAATCATAAATCATGTTTATTGAAATATCACATTGTGCTAGGTATAAGACTTCATGGTTAGTAATCTTCACAATTCTTTAGTGTAATTGTGAATGTAATTCTTGTTGGCATTAGTGATGATAAAAGCTTGAAATAAAAAATTAGATATAGAGAAATTTAACCAGCTTTGAATTCATTTTGCTCTGTATTGTAACTGGAGAGTTGATGAAGTTTGTCTGTCTTATACCTTACTACAGGTGTTAGTTATAAAGAAATTGCATAAAAGATATCACTGCTTCTAAATTGCTTTGGTAGTCCCAGCTCAAACACACAATTTCCCAGGTTAGATACATTATTATTTGGTCAATACATTTTTCCTTTATTTTGTTCTTTCTTATTTCTTCATTTAATTTTGTATTTCCCAGTACATCATGTGATACCCTGCAATGGAATCCAAGTAAAAACCAAATGAGATGAAGGGGAAAAATGATGGTGGAAGCAGATCCCTAAACTGAACCAGGATGATAAAGCCAGATTTTTTCCAGCTAAGACATAGACAAGGAAGTCAACAGAACCTCAACAACTTGAGAACAGACTATAGAGTTCAGAGTTGCAGAGAAGGAAGTATAAATACCAGTGACATGGAAGTGAGAACATGTGAATAACAGCTGGGGGTTGGGTGGTGGGGGAGTGGTTGGCATGGCAATAGGTATGAGCTGGGAGGCTTCAGTGAGTCAGGTGGCTTCAGTGAACCAAACTACTGAGGTGTGCAGCAGTGCACTGGTTATACTCCAGCAGTGGGTGCTTATCCTCCAATGAGATACATTCCCAACTAGAATTCCACAGTGGGTGAATATAGCTAGAGATTCATCACTAGTCTGAGGGAAAACCCAAATAGAGAGGAATGAACCTGAAATTCCAGCCCTCACACAGTTGGACATTGAGAAGAACAGAACCACACACAGTTGGACATTGAGAAAAACAGAACCACACTCTCCCTCCCACACCAAGATCCCTCTGGACCCAGTTCTAAAGGAGAGGAATGCCCCTTTGGTTTGTTGGAGCCAAGTCTGGAGGCTTAGAGAAGAGGGCTGGACTAATTGACGTCAGCAGATGAAGACATCAGCAACTCTTCCCCACACAGCCCACACAACCCTCCCCACTCAGAAGCCATACCTCACTCCCCAATGCAATAAAGAAGACTGTACTAAACAAAAATATTAAATAAAACTTCAATGACACTCATCTGCACAGAAAAAAGTAGCTGCTCTCTAAGAAGAAACAAGGGAGGGAAGAAAATTCTGCAATTTCAAGCAACTAGGAAAATATCCTATCAAACACCAGTTTGGAAAACATAGATGGTTGTTTCTCTCTAATAGATAAGAAATCCAAATTTTCAATCATAAAGAAACTCAAAGATATAATAAACTCAGAAAACCAGACCAAAGATCTACCAGAGAATTCAGCAAAACAATTCAATAACAACAAATACAATTAAGGAACAGAAGGTAGAAATTGAAGATTTACTTAAGAAAATAATGGAGATCAGGAGATAAAGAATGCAATAAGTTAGATCAAGAAGACCATAGAAGGTTGCAGAGTCAGTACTGAAGAAATGGAGGGTAGGATCAGTGATCTGGAGGATAGCAATGTACAACAAAACCATGTGGGAGAAGAGACAGATATAAAATATAAACTAAATGAAAAAATACTGCAAGAACTGACTCAATTAGGAAAGGCAACATACGAATTATGGGTATACTTGAATGGGAAGAGAAAAGAAGGGAAGAGAGAGAATATTCAAAGAAGTAATTGCTGAAAACTTCCTAAACCTGGGGAAAAAAATGAACACACCAGTAATGAAGCATACAGAATAATCAATTTTCTAAATTCAAAAGAAGCCTACACTGAGACATATCATAGTGAAACTATAAAATATCCTAGACAAAAATAATTAATTCTGAAGGTGGTTGGAAGAAAAACAAGTAACATATAAAGGTAAACCCATAAGGCTATCATCAGCCTTCTCAGCAGATATGCTACAGGCCAGGAGAGAATGGAATGATGTTTTCAGAACATTGTAAGATTAAAAACTGTCATTCAAGGATATTATATCTGGCAACACCCTCAGATATGAGGGAGAAATAAGGATATTCCATGAAAAACAAAAGTTGAAGGAATTTTCTGCCATAAGACTTCTCCTACATGAAATGTCAAGAGGCTCTTCTAGCTAAATCGAAAAGTAAGAAGTCAGCAAAAAGCTAAGCAAGGGAATAACAGGGTAGACAAAGTGAAAGAATAAATGTGAAAATGGCAGCAGTAAGTCCTCAAATATCTATAATCACTCTGAAAATAAATGAACTGAATTTTCTAATTAAAAGACACAGTGGCCAGTTAGATTAAGAAATAAAAACTAAGTATTTGCTCTTTACAAGAGACTCAGAGACAAGCAAAGGACAGGCAAAGATATTCCAAGCAAATTGTGTAACTAAAAAAGCAGGAACTCTTAGACACATCTCAGACAAAATAAGACTTTCATCAAAAAAACAGGTAACAAGATAAAGATGATCATTATATAATGATAAAAAGGATCACTATAAGACATAACACTTGTTAATATATATGCACATTTTAAAGGGGCACCCAAATATATTGAGTCAATATCGACAGATCTAAAATGATATCTAGACAGCAACACAATAATAGTAGGAGATTTTAATACCCAACTCACAATGAAAGACAGGTCATCCAGACAGAAAATTAATAAAGAAACAAGAGCATTAAACAACAACTTAGAAGAAATGGACTTAACATATATATGAAAGTATTTCATTCTAAAACAGCAGACTACGCATTCTTTCCTATTGTCCATGGAACATCTCAAGGATAGATCATATGCTGGAACATACATCAAGTTCCGATACATTTACAAAGTTTGAAATCATCCTCTTTTCAGATCACAATGCCATCAAAATAGAGATCAGCCAAAAGAAGAAAGAAGCCAAAACTGAAAAGGATTGGAGAATAAACAACATGTTATTAAACAATTTTTGGATAAAAAAGCAAATCAAGGTGAAATTAAAAAATACCTAGATTCTAATAAAAATGTAGACACAACCTGTCAGAATATGGGATACAGCACAAACAATATTAAGAGGAAAGGTATAGCAATACTATCACACTTCAGGAAGTAAGAAAAAGCAAAAATAAAAACTTATATTTTCACCCAAAGGAACTAAAAGAAGAGAAAAAGAAATCAAAATCTAGTAGAAGGAAAGCAATGAAACTTAGAGAAGAAATAGAAGTCAAAACTCAATTCAAAACTAAATGAAGCCAAGAGTTGGTTTTTTGAAAGGATAAACAAAAGAAATCACTAGTCAGACTTTCAAAGAAGAGGAGAGAGAAAACTCAGATGAATAAAATCAGAAATGAAAGAGAAGTAATTGCAATTGATATAACAGAAATACAAAGGATTAATAGAGAGCACTATAAACAGCAATACAGCAACAAATTAGGTAACCTAGAAGAAATGGGCACATTCTTGAAAACATGTAACATTCCAAGAATAAACCAGGAAGAAATAGAACTCCTAAACAGACTGATCACAAACAACAAAATTGAAACACTATTTAGAAATCGCTTCAAAAACAAATCAAAAACAAAAGTCCTGGACCAGGTGGTTTCACTGGTGAATTCTATTGTTCAAAGAACAATTGTTTTTGTTCAAAGAAGATTTAATACTAATTCCTCTCAAATTGTTTTAAAAAATTGAAGAAGACAATCTTCCAAACAAATTTTATGATGCCAACATAACCCTGATTCCAAAACCAAAGATGTCATCACAAAAGGAAATATAGGCTCAGATCCTTAATGAACATTGACACAGAAATCCTCAGCAAAATACTATCAAATCAAATCCAACAACACATTAAATGAATCATATACCATAGTCAAATGGAATCTATTCCAGGTATCAAAGAATGTTTTAACATATATGTCAATAAATGTGATACACTACATAAGCAAGAAAAAAGACAAAAAACCACATGATAATTTCAACAGATGCAGAAAAAGCATTTGACAAGATTCAGCATCGTTTTATGTTAAACACTCTCCAAATAATAGATATAGCTGGAATATACTCAACATAATAAAGAATACATGTGACAAATCCAGTCAATATAATATTTAATGGAGAAAAACTGAAATCTTTTCCTCTAAGATCAGAAACAAAGCAAGTATGTTCACTCTCACCACTACTATTTAATATATTGTTGGAAGCCTTGATTATGCAATCAGACAAGAAAAAAGATATAGAAGTTATCCAATTGGAAAGGAACAAGTGAAACTATCACTATTTGCAGATAACATGACAATATAGGAGAGTACCTCAAATATTCCAATAAAAGTCTGCTAAAACATAAATAATTATAGTAAAGTGGAAGGTTATAAAATCAATATTAAAAAACCTAATGCATTTTATATGCAAGTAAAGAAAATTCTAAAAGAGAACTCAGGAAAACAATCCCATTTACAATTACATTAAAATAAAGAGAAATACCTCAGAGTAAACTTAACCAAAGACATGAAAGACCTACAAACTGAAAGATATAAGACATTTTTGAAAAAAAATAGAAGACTGGCACAAACAAATGAAAAGATATTCCATGCTCATGGATTGGAAGAATTAATATAGTTATAATGGTCATATGCATACAGATTCAATGCTATTCTCATTATAATCCCAAAGATACTTAGCACAGAAATAGAACAAAATGTTAAGAAATTTATTGGAACTACAAGAGACTCAGAATAGCCAAAACAATCCTGAGGGATAAGAACAGAAATAGAAGTAGTACTCCCTGAATTGAAACTCCGCTACAAAGGCATAATAATCAAGTCTTCGTGGTATTGGAATGAAAATAGGCATACTGATCAACAGAACAGAATTGAGAGCCTGGAAATATACCCACATGTATATACACAACAAATCTTTGACAAAGGAGCAAAAGACTTACAACGACACAAAGACAGTCTCTTCAATAAATGGTAGCGTGAAAACTAGACAGCTACATGCAAAAAGTCAAAGTTAGATCACACAACCTAACACCATATACAAAAATTAATTCCAAGTAAATAAAAGACTTAGATGCTAGCATGAAAACCATTAAATACATAGAAGAAAACATAGGAAAAACATTGCAGGACATTGACCTTAGAGATATCTAGGCAAACTCAATTTCAATAGCAAGGGAATAAGAACCAAAATAAACAAATGGGATTACATCAAATTAAATATCTTCTGAACAGCATAAAAAAAAATGATAAAAGCAAAAAGATATCCTACTGAATGGGAGAAGATATTTTCACATCATACATTTGACAACAGGTTAAAAAACAAAATAAACAACTCTTTAAACTTAAAAATAGAATCCAATTTCAAAATTGACAGACACCTTGAAACACTTCTCTAAAGAAGACATACTGGTGGTCAAAAAGTACATGAGACAATGTTTGAATCTCTCGTCATTAGGGAAATGCAAAAATCAGAACAATGAGATACCACCTTACAACAGTGAAAATGGATACTATTCAAAAGAATGGAAACAGGTGCTGGAGAGGATGTGAAAAAGGAAACTCTTAAACACTGTTGGTGGCATTGTAAGATGTGCAGCTGTTATCTAAAGCAGTCTAGAGATTCCCCAAAAATTTGAGAATGGAAATCCCATATGACCCAGTTATTCCTCTATTGAGTATATACTCTAAAAACACAGTACTTATTTGCAGAGATATATGCTTTCCTGTATCTTCATGTTCATTGCAGCATTATTGACAATAGCTATGAGCTGGAAACAACCTAAATGCCAATCAAAGAAGAGTCTATAAAAAGATGCATGAAAGGAATTAATTTAAAGGTGGAGGAAAAACTGAAATGGTGAATTTACAATATTGTATACAGATGTTGATCTGCTATGGCATACAACTTAAAACCAATCTTATAATGCAATATCCCACCAATAAAATCAATTAAAAATAAATGAATAAATTTCCCCACCAAAAATAAATAAAAATCAAGAGTAAGTGAAAGTAAACTCACAATGAGAGATCCTATCTCTAAAATTGGTAAACTCTTTACTGATGGCAATACAACTGAAATACCTACTAATCCTTATTAGACTTATTGTGCCCTCATATAATTGACATTTTGGGTCTATAATATAAGCAATTGTCAATAAATATTCAAAAACTTATCTGAGGTTAATATGTAGAAGATATGCATTAATTCTGTGTGTACATACAATGTATGTCTGTGTTTGTGATTTTGGTTGCCAGTTAACCTTTTATATTTTTATATAATTTCTTTCAATAAAACTAATTTAATAAAAATAGTACCTCATATTTACAAAGTACAGTCATAATATATGCCTAATTTAGGACCAAAAATAATAATTTAAAAGCAAAAATGTATTTGCAATTTTTGAATGAAATTTAAAGTATTTAAGAAAAAAACTTGTTTTTAAATATTAATATAAAAGCATAATAAAGAAATTAATAAATACAAAGATTTAATTTAATAATTTGGAGATATTTACTGGAAACGAGAAGTCAACAGTATGAAAAAAGGTAATGAGTCTTGTATAGGTGAATGAGGATGAATTAACCAAAATATCATTACAGATAACATTGTGAAAATAAAACTTATTTCAATGGTTGTACATACATATATCTATTATCTATCATCTGTTTTCTATTATATATCATTTATCTATTCATGCCCTTCTTAAATATTGTAGTGGCATGATTCTAACCAGCATGAAATTTTAACACAGAATTACTCATAATTCAGAGACACTATAATGAGCATTGCATTTTTTCCCCCAAAGATATATAGGAAAAATTACATAGGTTAATACTGCTGAAGAGATTATACTCCATCATCATAAAAAAAGTCAGTAAAAAAATTTCAGTGGCTAACTGTCATTTAATATTTCCAGTTTAGGACACTGATAATGAGATAGGATATATGTAGAAAAAGAGACCAAATGTTCTACTAATTTAAGCCCAATAATAATAGAAATACAAGAATATTTTATTTCAATTTATACTACATATTTAAAAATACTGAAATGTAGTATTTTAAGTCTCCCTAGTATCTGTCAAAATTAGTTTCCTAAGGAGATATTTTAAATTAAAATTTATAAATAAATAATAGTACAGGTCTTATAACATGCAGGGATCATGGGAGAAGAATACGATAGAACATTGCCTTTTTTCTTGTGTTTTTTTCAAGAAAATGAGTGCTTCCTTGCCCTTTCGCAGAGCAATTGATTTCAAGCACTGCAAATATTGAAATGATTAATTAACATGTGATTTGAATACTAGCAGCTGAAACAAATATTTGACTTATAAGGATGCATTATTTCAATGGTAAGAGAATTGATGACAACTAGCTGACTTTCAAAGGGTATTATTTTATGAAGCATATCATTCATTTGATGACTGGGAATCACACTTAATAAGAGTAAGGTTCTACCAGGAAGAACTAACAAGTTTTTAAAAATTCATGCGCCTAACAAAAATGGTGTAGTCTTATTGAAGAGAACATAAAAAGACAAGTTATGCGAATCATTGAATGTTTCTAAGGAGAATTTAATAAACTCAATATAACTAATCACTTTCCCTACATTGTCACCTGACCCAGACACAAACCGGCATATACAGGCATAATCATTTTTTCCCACAGATTGCTCTTGACAAATCAGGCTGTTATTCTTTTTTGCCTGTCAATTAACAAATGTATCAAAAACAACTAGAACAAAGAACACATATTGCAATTTAGCCAAGATTGGCAACACAATTTCACTGTATTTGTATTATAGCACTATTACATTTTTAAACTTGAAATAGTCAAGAGTTAGTCTATTGTCCTTGTTTTGAGGTAGGGGCAAAATGAGAGCAAGTATAATATTTTTACAATGTTGTATTTGTCACCAATAGAAGGGATATTGCTGGGATTGATTAATAGGTTCTTAATAGAACAGTTGAACCCTGTTTACCTTCATGACATGTATGTTCAGCCACGGTTTGGAGGAAAGAGAAGAAATACTTTCAGGTAGGTAATGATTAATGTGAGCCAGCAAAATGTTTGCAAAGACTCATCCAAATATGCCATGTATTTTCACAACTTTTTATCTTTTTATACTTGCCACTTGTTCTAAAATTAAATTTCCTCTATTTATTGAGGAAAAGCCAGTTCCTTTAGGATCAAGTTATATGTGTAATGAGATAATATTGTCATATACTTGCCATTAGAGTCTCTCCCACATACTTACAAATAGTCATTAACTATATATAATAAATATGTTAATAAATACCAAATTTATAATTGAAATGTATATGTATATCTAAAAATATATATCTTAAACATATTCTACATAATACTTTTCTGTAACTTGACCTTAAAGTTTCTCAATTTTAAGTTAACCTTGTTTGATTTCAAAATATACATGCATGCATATATATTTATACACACATATATGTATGTATACATATATGATTGCCATTGACTCAAGGAATGATCATAGTAAAACCAACATTTACAGTATATTTGAGAGTAAACTTATGAGTCTGTTTTTCTCCTTTCCAGTGAACATTCTAATGCTAATGTGGAATAAACTATCGGTATGTGAGAAATAGGGCAAGGTATTGATTTGTGAACTGTACCTCACTCATCCACCAAGATTAACATGTGAATTAATTGGATTCAGTGTAACTTAGCTGAACTGGAACCATGGAGGAAAGGGTCTAAGTGCAATGAATAGCAAAATTATTTGTGAAGATTATGTGGTGGTACTATTTTTCTATCCGGTCGAAATGAAAAATTATCACAACAGAGGTATTAAAGTAGAGGGAAAAGAATATTGATGACAAATGATTATAATTGCTTCCTGTGCATATTTGTGAAAACAATAGCTCTATGATCACGAACAATTGAAAAACTTATTCCATTCCTTTGAAGTGGTAATATTGTCTATGTTAGAAATCGAATAGAACTCCTAATGTAAGAATTAATGTTAGTGAACATTTTTCCTATAATACAAAGGGCATTCCAATATAATGTGCTACTATTGCATTTATTAATATAATATATAATTATGAAATTATGATGATATTACATTGAAAGGGATTTTTGTTCAATAAACATATGCAAGGCACTGTTCTAGGCGACGAGGATTTAAGAGAGGAAGAAATAGACATTCTTTTTCCTCATGAATTTTTAATTAGTAAGGTATGCAATATAAGTACTCTTGCCAATTTTAGAAAGTCAATTAAAATTTTTCAACTTTAGCTCTACAATAGCTTAATTTTATACATCTATTGAAGGACATTCCTAGAGATAATACTGCAGCAATCAATGAATAGAAAGGAAGTTCAGCATTAATTATCTTCAAAAGTATTCTGGAAAAAAAGCTTTCTCTGTATCCTAATTCACCTTGAAATTTCTCAGTTCTAGTCATTAATCATTCCGTGTGATCTCTATCTAAATGACTATTCATACTCTATCTAAGAATAATTCCTTTGCCACATAGGCAAACATTGTCTTCACAATGCTATTTGATAATGTATAGGTAACTTGCAGAATAACATAGAGAGAGAGAATATACAGAAATAAATTAATAATTTTGGAACGTGAAAGTGAAAGCAAGAAATAGTAAAGAAAAATAAAATTAAAAAGTGAAGTTACTAATGAATGCTAAAGTGAAAATACAGCTAAAGTGAATTTAAGATAGTAAAATATTGCAAAACAATGACAAATTAATTGCCTGTGACTACTGAATTAAGTCAAAGACAAATACTATATGATTACACTCAATGTAGTATATAGAAAGATGAAGTAAATTAATAAACAAAATAAAAATACATTTTGGTTTATAATACCAAATTAGTAGTTACAGGAAAGGAAAGAGGAAGAAAGTTAGAAAATTAAGTAAGAAGATTCAATTTATGGTGAATAGAACTGGAGCTTTAGGTATGTTCTTATGTGTTGCATATATAGATATTGATTTGTAATGATGCATACCTGAAACATGTGTAATGTTATAATAAAATATTACTTCAACAAAAATTATTTATAAATAAACAAATACAGACAATTGCCTAAGCAATTCAAGTTTGTAACAACTGGCTGTAAAGCAACTTTCTAAATATATCTGATACAAAAATAATACCTAAAATATCTGAACTGGGGGAAATATGCTACATTAAGGAATTAACATAAAAGACTAAAAATTAACATGTAGTATTTTAGAGTAAATAGTACATGCAGTTTGAATATGTAAATAGATGTGATACTGGAAGGATTCATCAAAATGTTTAAAGTGCTATTTTGGCACAGAGTAAAGTTTTTTGTTATTACATTGTGAACTTTATATCAATGTCATTTTCATAAACAACCAATATAGCTAAGCAAAGCAAAATTGGAATCATTCACAGAGATGTATATACTGTTATTTTGTGAAAAGTTACTGAAGACTTTACTAATAATTTCATTTAGAAGTGGAATTATTTTTTCAAAAAATAAAATGAATCTGGAAAAGTCATGTTTGCCTTCATCAATTGAGAAAGAAAGTATCTCTAAATTTGCTTAGGCAATTTAAAGTGATAACCTATTAAAAATAAACAAGTAAATTACTCATTGAGTGACAGCATACATTGTCTTTGTCTGATTTATTTCAGTAAGCATAAGCAATTAATTACATTTTAAATATTTAAAACATCATCATAACTATAAAAATACAGACTATCGCATGAGCTTCATTTTACAATTGATTCAGAGATTTGATATATTCGGATGTCAGATTTGTTATAGGAATCCCCCACATTTAGAAATTGGAAGATTTCAAATAAAAATCTGAAAAATACACACATATTAAAAATCATAAAATTTCTGATAAATATCTTACTGGGGTGTAACTAAAGATGTCTATATATTGTGAAAAGTATATACACATATATATATGCATACATATACATATATACACACACATATATAAATAGTTTAATTTGCTTCTAAATTATTAACTATTAAAATTCCATTAGTTTTAATTTTTTTTTAAATGTGTTTACTTTTTTTTAAGGAAAGGAGCAGGCAGGAATGAAAGCAAGCATAGGCAGTCAGGAAAGAAGAGAGAGAAGGTGAAGCATTTTTATTTATTCTATTTAGTTGTTCATCTTGGCTGTTCCTGCCAGTCCCAGGATGTGAACCCAGGACTCTGGTATGTTTATTGACTGTGCCCAGCCTCATCTCCATCAAGGCTCACCAAATGCGTTTACTCTCAATGGAGAAAAAACATCATATAAAAAATAGAAATAAGTCTATAAGTCATAAACAATAACCGGTAAATACTTTTATAGGGTCTGTACATAAAAGTTAATGTAACAAAGATTTATCATATTCTCCAAAAAAGAGAAGAGGTGGCTGTCTGCAGAGGAGCACTGTGAGGAGATAATGCATTGGAATGACATTATTTTTCCTATAGCATTCTATTCAGTAATATTTCAAAACTTTAATGACTCACCATTATCTTTCATTAATATTGGATTTAAAAATTATGGCATGGAACATCATGCTTTGTGTGAAACAAAATCTAAAGATAAATATGTTTTAAGCCAATAGGAACAACATGTATGTTGAAAGTAGGTGTTGTGTTATGAAAAAGTTATGTGAAGCCTAGATATGTCCAGAAAATAAACATTTTGCACAATTCAGATTTGCTCTTTAATATATACTCTGAGTAGAAAATGCTACTGAATGAGGTGGTGAGTATATCCTTGCCTGAACCTATAAAGTCCAATTATTGCATGTTTACTTGTTTTTGCATGAAATACAGAGTCACTTGAAATGTGGCATAGCTTTTTGTGAGCTATCATGATCAGAAATTATAAAACAGTAAACTCTGTGAAGTAAGCTTGCAGGACTTGATTTTTAAGAACAGCAGCTTGCTTGTCCTGTGAACCGCTTGAGAAGTCAGAAAAATAAGTCCAATTTTGCAGACTACCTTTTGTAATCCCTTTCACCTCAGAGTTCTAAGAGAATGGACATTCATTAACTTTAGAAATTTGGTCAATCAGGTCGAGAAACAGGATATTTCCATTCCATTGAGATAATTTTCCATTAAGTCATTCATTTCTGCTACCAAAGACAAAATTTCTCATTAGGCTGTTACCCCACAGATTGCTGTGCAGTTCAGTTAATCAAATCCATAGAGAAAATCGGTGAAGGAAATTTTAGAAATACATGTTTTAAGTGGATATACTTTGTAAGAGAGTAGTAAGAAGTCCGATAGGAAAAAAATCCATCTTAAAAATGACTGAGAAATTCTTTCTGAAGTTTAACTTCCTCTAAATATTTAAAACATTTTCAGACTTTAATAGTTAGCACATAAATATTAAAATTTTCTAAAGAGAAAAGATCTTAAGGAATAATTTTAGAAATATAATCCTCAACATTTTTGAAATATAACACTTCACTTAAATCTTGCATGTTAGAGAAAAGATATTTCAATTAATCTTTTAAAAAGGCAATAAAATATTGATACTACACACAGAGCCTGAGGTGTGTAACCTGGGTTTTAATCAAATATAAAAACATATCAATTTAAATATACTGTGATATTAGAAGATAAATATAATCTAGAAAATAAAAAAATATTTACATTATCTAAAAATTAGTGATAATATATTAGCTTTGAAAACTTTGCTATCATTCTTTGTTACAAATTTCTATTTTAAAATAAAGTTCAAAGAGAGGCATGTGCCCTGGTGGAGTAGTGGCTAGGTTATTCCCCTCCAAAGAAGTTCAGTCCACATACCCCTGGAGAGCGGGGGTGGGAGTTCGTGGCAGTTGGTGGTGAACTACCAGTGTGAGCAACTAAAATGCAAATCAAGTGGAATGCTTTTTCTTTCTCTCTCTTTCTGTCTCTTTGTCTACTTGCCTTTATTCCTGTATATACCTATCCTTCAAATAACAAAAAGAAACAAATTTAAAAAACACCTCAAAGAGAGGAATATATCTTATTAGAATAATTGGCAAATATTTGAAAAGCAATATATATATATAAATTCTCTCTAGAATATAAAATTCATTGTAGTTTCTCTTGAATTTTCTAAAAATGCAAATATGAACTTAATGTAGTATGTAGAGATGTCAATTTATAATGAGGCAATATAACTTCAATAAAATTTGAAAGAATTTTATATAAAACTTTTGGAACACAACGTTTTTTCAGTTAAGATGTTGGAAAAATATGACCTGACAGAACTCCCAAAAAATTATTCTTTAACTTATTAAGGGATATGATGAGCTTAGTCAAAATAAAATTGACAAATATAAATTAGTATTCATGAATTTTTAAATGAATTCAATATTTACTGAGCATATCATTTTAAAAATGCTACCTTTTATATGCACTTTTTAGTCAAGAAACCTAACACTATTTAAATAAATAAAAGTATCATAAAGGTGAAAATAAAGAAGTAAATAAAAACTTTAGAGTACCAAGTCTTGGATAAGATCAGGCATTTACTTAAACATTTACTGTGTGTTAGAACTTTACCTTTTATATGTTGCTAAAATAGTGACTAGGATATTGATGGACATGATGGAAAGATGTCAACCGATCCAAGTAAATATTATAGTTTTCTCCATATAGATGCCAATGGAGCAGAGGATGTAGCCATAGCAGCATTTACAGTTAGTTGGTTAAACTAATGTGATCTTCATTTACAGATATTACTGTCTGATAGGGGTAAGATTCCCATAAGATTTAGAGGGACTTTTAAAATATCTTTTTTTCTTAAAAATTCTGCAAAATTGAAATAGTAACACTTAGTCTGATTCAATAGAATCAAATATATGCACAAATAAATTACTCATGTGGTTTACTCTTTTAGCATAAATGCCAATAACATTTGTTGAGAATGCACAGCAATATGACATCAGGGGTTCTTTTTTAAATTATTGATATTTATTATCTCTTGTTCTCAATGCTACATTCATTTTTTAATATTGACATTGTATCTCAATCTGTCTTGTGTACCACACCCTCCACCAGGGTTCTAATGTCATTTACCACCACCTTTCCCCGTCTTTCCATCTCTCCAGGCCCTTTCCCAAAGTTTAATATACTCTTAAATTTTGGTTCTGCTGACATAGTCTCAAGTAACTAACAAATTCCCTAATATATGTTTTATGTTGTTTCAGCTCAGAAACTGACTGAACCAATGTCGATTCTTTAGCTCAAGCATATTATCTCTAGGTTCTTCAGTATTTACTTAGCATTTCATCCTGGTTTTTTGTTGTTGTTGTTGTTGTTTCTGACTTATTTCATTGTATTTAAATGTCACAATTTAGGAGGTCATTCTGTTGTTAACGTATTTTTCATTGTTTCCCCTTTTTGGTAGCTCTGAATAAAGTTGCATTCAGCGTACATTATTGTAGCTATATGTATGCAGTTCTCCTGAGTATACCACACAGCAGTAGGGTAATTTAATAGGTGGGTTAGAAAGATGTTAAATTTTAATAGATACTGAGAGAGATGTCTAGAGAAGTTGTAAAAATGTGTCTCCGTACATTAACAATAATGTAAGAGACTTGCAGTTGTTCAATATCTTCATATCATTTAGCATTCTCAATCTCATTGATTTCAATCATTTGTGCAAGTTAACTGTTATTTCATTGTAGTTTGAATTAAAACATACCTGAAAATAAGTTAAACACAGTTTTCATTAGTTACTTGGTTCTTTAGCATCTTTCATGCAGTGCCTCAATATTTTGTTCATTTTTTAGTTAGGATTTTTTTTGTTATCGTTTTGACTTGTAGAGTATTTTTATGTTTGTCATGGAGGGAGAGCCCCATAATATGGTAAGATTTATCTCAAGAGACCTGACTGGGTTTCACAGTAGACAGTTATTGCAGACCCTCTAATTATGTCCTTTTGTACAAAGTCATTTTGTTACTAAGTGGATGAAAAAAATCCCTTAGCTGATATTAAGAACCTATTTGCTTATATATCCTTGTTTTGTTTAAAGTCAGTTTCCAAGAACACACCCAATTCTTTAAGTAAGGATTTTTAGTATTAGAGAAAAATCCTGTCAGACTTTCATCTAGGTAAGAAAAAAAAAACAACAATTTTAAATACACCAGAGAACCATGTTTATCTTAAGAAGGTTGTTCTAAGGAGAAACTAGTTAAGCACTGCTTATTACTGTCAGAGTCTAAGTAACGTGGGAAGGGGAAATGCCCAATACCAGATGACGGACCTTCAAAATCGGAGAGAGAAGATACTCAGTTTCAGCCCTTTACAGTTATCTTGTTTCACATAAGAGAAAAGAAAACATGAAGAAAAACTTGTGACATTCATAGTTTAGAGGCATTGGCTTACTAAAAGTGGGAGACCTGAGACTTAATCTTAGAATTAAAGAATACTTTCCCTCCACACTGACCACCACATTTCAAAACCTTACTTAGAGCAGTTTCTGTTCCCCATTACATCATGCTCAACTGTCGAGAAAAAAAAAAAAAATCACTAAGTCATACCAAAAAGTATAAAATAAGTTAAAAAGAGAAAGGATTAGAACACATGGGAGAGATGTTGGAATTATCAGATTGAGAACTTAAAGTAACTATGATTAAAATGCCAGGAACTCTATGGATAAAGTAGGCAGCATGCAAAAACAGACACACAATGTAAGCACAGATAGTAAAATATAAACAAAACCTAAAAGGAATGCTAGAAAGTGTTTAAAATATAACAGGAATAAAAAATGTTTTTATGAATTTATTAGTGAAATACATTTGGATAAGGAAGAATCTCTGAACTAGGACATAAAGCAACAAAATTCTAAAAAAAAAAAGCAAAGAAAACAAATATGGAAAAAAATACTGGATAAAATATCCAAGCACTGTGGAGAAATCACAGGGTAATGTTCATCAGTGGAATACCAGGAGTAGAAGAAAGATGAAAAGACATTAAGAAATATTTTAAACAACTGAGAATTTATCCAAAATACTGTCAGATAACAAACTACAGATCCAAAGAGCTCAGAGAACAACAAACAGCTAAATAAAAAGAGCAACAACTATAGTAACCAGAAATCCACTACATGTAGGTATATCATGGTCAAGCCACAGAAAACCAAAGTTAAAGAAAAATCCTGAAGAAACCATAGAGATGTGGGGGATGGGTGGGGTGGGGGAATTAAAAGAACAAGATTAGAATTGCATCTGACTTCTTGAAAGCATGCAAGTAAAAAGAAAGTGGAGTAAAGAGATGAGCAAAAGGAAAAAAAAGAAAACAACAGAAAATTCTGTACTATGCAAAATCATCTCACAATGAAAAGGATTTATAAAACCTTTCTCAATCAACAAAAATGACTGAGTTAGTTGCTGGTAGACTTGCCTTGCAAAAAAATGTTAGTTTATTAGACAAAAGAAAAATGTGTATGTATGACTCTACAGAAAGAAGGGCATCAAAGAAGAAAAATGTAGATAAAATAAAACTTTAATTTTTCACATTCTTAATTAAACTAACAGTTCAAAAGAACAGTAGCAACAATGTATTGGTTTATTATGCTTTCACATGTCATATACATAAGCATATAGGCTTATGTATGCTTATATATAAATGAAATGAATGACAGCAATGATACAGAAAAGGAAGAAGGAATTAGGATTTTTCCTTATTCTAAGTTACTCACACTACCTGTGAAGTGCTATGGTGTTATTGTGAATGAACTTAAGTTACTTGAAGTTTATATAGTAAACTCGAGGTCAATAACTATAAAAAGTTAAAAAAAAAAGTTTACTGATATTCTAAGAAAAGGGAAAAGAATGAAATAATACAATTGCTCAATTAAAATCAACAAAACAGAAAATGAGTGTAAGACAAACTTTAGGAACAAAGAATAAGGGTGATAATACAATAAAATACATCTGATATTAATCTGACTATATCAATAATCTAGTCAGTAGACTAAAAAAGCCAGTTAAAACCTGAGATTGTCAGAGTATGTAAAAGAACATGACCCAAATACATATTGCCTACAGGAAATCTAATTTCAATAGAAAGAAGCAAAAAGATTAAAAGTAAACAAAGGAAAACATACCATGTTAACACACGTGAAAAGAATGAAGAAATAATGACATTAACTACAGATAAAGCATAGTTCAAAGTCAGAAAAAATTATCAAGTATAAAGGAGAGCATAACAGAATGATAAAATGGTAAATTTTCCTAGAAAACATAGTTCTTAACATGTATGCACATAATAACAGAAATTCAACCTACACAAAGCAAAACTGATGCAACTGAAAGGAGAAATAGATAAATCAGCTATCATAATTGCAGCATTCTTCCATCAGATCCAACAGGCAGATAAACATAAAAACATGTTAATTCAGCATCATCATCGATAAACTGGGTGTAATTAACATCTAGGGAATACTTAATCTAACAAGAGAAAGACACTTTTTTAAATATTTCAGAAACATCAAAAACACCACATTCTATACTTTGAAACCCAACTAAGTAAATTAAAATACAGAAATCATATACTATCTGCCCTCATATCATAATATATTAAACTAGAAATCAATAACAGATAAATAGTTAATCCTAAAATACATAGAGTTTAAAAACAAATAATACGTTAGTAAAAGAGGAAATCTCAAGATGAATATATTTTGAACTATATGAAAATGAAACTCCATTTATCAAAATTTGTGAGGTGAAGCAAGACAGAGAGGAGAAGAAATTTATAACATTGAAAGCATAGATTAGAAAAGGGGAATATCTAAAATAAATAATCTAAATGTCTACCTGAAGAAGTTAGAAAAAACAAATTCAGTCCATAACAACCTGAGAAAATAAAAATTGCAGTAGAAAGCAATGGAATTGAAAATGGAAAATCAATCAGAGACTCAATTAAAATCAAAGCTGGTTCTCTGAATGATAATAAAATTGATAAGACAATAGTCAGACTAAGGAAAAAAGACAGAGAAAGCATTACTAGTAGCAGAAATAAAAGATTGGGCATCACAGTGTGCCTCACTCACCCTCGGCACCTAACCCTGGAAGTACTTAAGGGGCTTGTCCTCAACCCAGAAACAGAACCTGAGTGGGAAGTGTTACCCACGAAAGATAAAGTTTAGCTGATAGATCCACACCAGCTGCAGATCCCAGTAAGACTTGGATCTGCAGTCCAGGATGCTTTACATCTCTTCTCAGATTTTCCTGGCCCCAAGCTCATAGCAGTGCAGTTATCTTTGAGGAGAGGAGTGGGAGTGGGCATAACAAGGTACCTCTAAAACTGGAAGTCTTAGGAATTGGATTTGACAGATTCAAAATGAAATGTTCCTAAAGGGATTTAAAGAAAAAAGTAAAGTAACTAAAAACAAAACAAAACAAAAACCTTAAAACGAAAGCAATAATAATAAAGATAATTGCTAGTTAATGTGTAAAAGGATTGTTTGTAATGTCAGTTCATAGAGTATCATCTCATGCAGAGGACGAACTAACAAGATCAACAGGATCTGATGATACTGACCTTTTTGATCAGGCTCATAGTT
The DNA here is from genome assembly GCA_004363575.1 of Solenodon paradoxus. NCBI lineage: Eukaryota > Metazoa > Chordata > Mammalia > Eulipotyphla > Solenodontidae > Solenodon > Solenodon paradoxus. The sequence continues at coordinate 1,181,902 of RJWH01000091.1, forward strand.
GTGTCAGTCAGGTATGAATCCACGCTGAAAGAATACCTGGTTGGCAGAATAGCAGTTAAAACTCTAAAAGACTACCATGAGATAAAGAAAATTCTAAATGATATGCTTCCAGAGAGCCAAGAGTCAAACTTGACAAAGAAAGTTCTAGTTCTCCTAGTTAAAACTGGTTCCAAACATATTCTTTAGTTACTATTGTCATAAAAACTAGGTAGATGTCTATTAGTTTAGATTCCATTATAGTTAACAGAATGATCTTTAGAGCACAAATAATTATCAAGGATTATTAATATCCTATGTATATCAGGCTAAGTCATGAGATTTAGGAAGATTTTTCTGATTCCACATGTAAGTATACCATATATCATGTCACTTATGTCTCACTTGTTTTACTTAACATATTGCCTTCCCCCATTATAGAGAATGTGGGAAATAGAGATCGTCCAAAAGAAAAAGGAGTAGTTTTTGGAAATGTCTTGGTCATCCCCAGGAGAATTATAAGTGACTTATCCCTTGGGAAGATACAGGTTTGTACTACAGAAAGTGCCAATTTACAAGGTCAATGTTATTAATGATATGAAGCTTTATTGCTTGATACCACCAGCAAGTATTCCTCATCTGGTGGCAATTGGCAATATGCTTATTTGAGGCAAACTATTATTACAAGTACAAAAAGAGTGAAGTCATACACATCTATATCTGATTCCTCACTCTCAGAGTTCAAGGAACCAGATCCTCACAAAAATAAGTACACCTTTTTTATAATGTATTTTTATTGTATTTTTTCAACACATTAAAATAATCTCCTATGTATAGGTTTCCCATTTCTTAGTTATGTTTCAACACACCATGCCCTCCACCAAATCACCAAATGGTCTCTCCCATTGTCGAATGGGCTCCACCACCATTTGCCCCTGCCCACCCCATTCCCTTTTGGTAACCTCAGTTCTGTTGCAAATGTTTCAGAGTTGGTTGTGTTTCGTCTGTTCCTTTGTTTTGTCTTATTCACGTTCTACCTGTGAGTAAGGTCATCTGGTATCTGTCTTTCTTCTTTCGACTTGTTTCACTTAGAAAAATTCGCTCTAGTTCCATCCATGTTGATTTGAAATGCAGGGCTTCATCTCTTCTAATGGCTGTGTGGTATTCCATTGTATATACATACCACACTTCTTTATCCATTCACCTGATTTATGATACTTAGGCAATTTCCAGTTCTTAACAATTCTAAATAGGGTTGCAGGAATCGCCAAACTGTTCTCCATAGGGGTTGTACCAATTTGAACTCCCACCAACAGTACAAAAGTGTTCCCTTATCTCCATATCCTTGCCAACATTTGTTGTTTCTAGATTTTTGGATAATAACCAGTCTTTCAGGTTTAAGGTGATCTCTCATTGCTGTTTTAATTTGCATTTCCTTGATAGCCAGTGAGTAGGAAAATAATTTCATGTGCCTGTTGGCCACCTAAATACACCTACTTTTTGATCAAAATCTACTCTGCTGACCTCTTCATACCAGAATTTGATTACCTTCAGATTGGAGATTTTATTTCCATAAAGAGATGTGAGCACTATTTAAAATATCCCAGTTCTAAGAATCATAAGATCTTTTTTTATTGGCAGCAAAAACAATCTTCATGTTAATGGTTAAAATACTGAATTATAATAAGGACATGCTTTATGTCATGATAAAGTAAATAATCATACTGATCACATTTCTACACTTTAAAATGTATTATCAATGTCGAGTGAACTTTACATTTTGAAGGAGTGTAATTATGCAGACAATGTGGATTGTAGCTAATAATACTAATATATGAACCAATCTACAAAAAGTTAATTTTAAATTATATTAAAATTGTTATATTTTGCTTCTACCTAAGGAAATGATCATTAATGCCCTTGTTATTGATACTAATGAACAGAATTTTATAACTTATGAAATGATCCAAATATTTTATGTGTATTTATGGCATGGATACAGAGTAGAGCAAAACATACTTAGGTACTTAAAAAATGAAAGAGGGGATATACTACAAATTTAATCACTGTCAAAATGATAGTTAAGGAATATTATGAACAATTATATTATGATAAATACAGTAATCTAGATGAAGTCTAAATTTGCCTTAATTCCTTGAAAGGCAAAATCTGCTCAAGTTCATACAAGAAGAAATAGACTACTGAATAACTTTACCTCTATTAAATAATTTTAGTCAATAATTAATAACTGTCCAAACATAAATCACCAGATCTTGATGGCTGCTCTGGTGAATGCTGACAAATATTAAAAGAAAAAAAATTATACCTTTACTCTACAACCTCTATGAGATTAGAAGCAGAAGGAATAAATCTTAATTAATGAAATAAGGCCAATTTTACTGTAATATCAAAACCAGACAAAGACATTACCAGAAAATTAAACTACAAACCAACATATTTTATGAATACAGATGCAAAAGCTCCCAACTAGATATTAAGAAATTGAATTCAAATGAGCATTTGAATAAGTAATTATACAAGATGAACAAGTGGAGTTTGTCCCAGATATGCAAGACTGGTTCAACCTGTAAATATCAATCAGTCAGCTGCATCAGAAGGATGAGAAAACAACCATATGAACATATCAAAGGTGCTTTATGAGCATTTGATAAAATTTAACTAAGTCAGTATAAAAATTCTCATTGAACTACAATAGAAGAAAACTTTTTTTTTAGAATAGAGGATAAAATGCACATAAATTCCATAGCTAACGTCATATTTAGTAGTGAGAAACTCAAAGGTTTCCCATCAGGATCAAGTACAAGATAAGGACATCACCGTTCACCATTTTTTTTTCAGCAATATAGTGAAAGTCCTTGTAATAAGGCAAGAAAAGTAAAAGGTATATAGACTAGGAAGAATTTCATAAAAATGTCTTTTTTCACTGATGATATGTGACATTACATAAATATATATGTATATATATAAATATATATATACACACACATATACACAAAAAAATTGATGGAATATACTCCTGGGACAATAGAAAATAAGAAAATAAGTGATAATGAAGCTGTAGGATGCGAGCTTAATACACAGAATCCAATTGTTTGTATATATATTATATATAATATATATCAGCAATTGACAAGCAAATTTGAAATTAAAAACAATACTATATATATATATATCAGTTAAAAAACACTGATAAAAAATATATCAAGAGATATTCTATGTCCATAGCAAGGAATATTTAATATTGTCAAGAATCAGTTCTTTCCAGTTTGGCCTGCAGAAAATTAAAGCAATTTATTTTATTTGGAGAAGCAGAAGACTCATAATAGTCATAATAATATTGAAGGACAAGAGAAAATTTAGAGGACTGACTGTACAACAACAATGTGCTATAGATAGGTACAGTAATCAAGACTGTTGCATTGGTAAAACTATAGGTCACTGAAACAGAATAGAGTCCAGAAAAAGACCCCTGTGAGAGTCAATTCATCTTTGACAAAGGAACACATTCTGTACAAAGGATTAAAGATAATATTTTCAACAAATGGTGCTGTGACAGATAAACATCCATATAAAAACAAAGAGGAATCTAAACACAGATCTTATACAATTCAAAATGGATCATAACCCCAAGTGTAAAATTCAAGAGTATAAAATTCTTACACAACAACTCGGGCAAAAGCTTAGATGACCTTGAGATAGTTGGTTCATTTTTAAATACAAAACCGAAGACATGATCCATGAAGGAAAAAATTGATAAGCTGTACTTTATAAAATTAAAAATTTCTATTCTGTGGAAGACAATGTCAAGAGAATTGGAAGACACATCACAGACCGGGAGTAAATATTTGCAAAATATATATCTGATACAGACATGTTACTGAAAATATTTTTAAAAACCTCTTAAAACTCCATGATAAGAAAATCATTTTGATTTAAAAAATTGACCTTAAAAAGAAAATTCAGAAAATAAAATGAATGGATGAGAAGCATATGAAAGATTTTCTTCCTCTTAAGTTATTGGGGAATGGCAAATTAGAACTGCAGTGAAATATTACTTCTTACCTACTAGAATGAACAAAATCTAGAACACAGAATAAACCATATGCTGACAAGGATGTGGACCAGCAATAACTCTGATTTATTGCTGGTGTGAATGCAAAATGGTATAGTCACTTTAGAAGACTGTTTGATGGTTTCTTACAAAATTAAACATACCTTACCATGTGACTCAGCAAGCAAGTTTCTTGGTATTTACCCAAAGCAACTGAAAGTTCTTTGTATGTATAAAAACTTGAATATAGATTTCTGTGGTAGGAATATTTGCCTCACCTCCTCTCTTAATTTATATATCATAATCTTAACTCTCAAAGATGATGGTACTAATAGGTGGGAACTGTGGGTGGTCATGAATATGAAGTCCTCCTTAATGGGAATATAATGGAATTAATGCTGTTACAACAGAGATTTCATTAACCCCTTCAGCCATGTGGGGATAAAATGAGGAGATTACAACCAAAAGAGGGCCCTCACCTAACCATACTGTCACTCTGATGTCCAGAATCTTGGTCTGTGAACAATAAATTTCTATTTCTACAAGTCACCTAGTTGTAGGATTGTTTTGTTCTGTATTCCAAGCAGACTAAGTTACAAACATTTCTAGAGTGTATTCTCTAACTACCAAACCTTGGAAAGAACTAAGCTGTCCTTGGTAAGTGAATTGATAAATATGGCATATCCAAATAATATAACAATACTGAGGACTTAAAAGAAATGAACCATAGAACTAGGAAAAGACACATATTACTAAGTGTCAGAAGCCAATTTGAAAAGATTGCATACTGTATTATTCCATGTATGTGTCATTCAGGAAAAAGCAAAACTATGGAGACTATACAAAGACCAGTGGCAACCAAGTGGGGTTGGAAGAAAGATGAGTATGCAGCACACAGATAAATTTTAGGATAGTATGAATACTTTGAATTATATGATAATGATGCACATAGGTCATTATAAATTTGTCCAAACCCACAAAATGCCCACCACCATAGGTAAACAATAGATTTTGGATGATAATGATGTGTCAATATTTGTTCTTTCTTGGTGAAAAAATGTACCATTCTGGTGAGTGATGTTGCTTATGGGAGATGTTATGCAGTTGTGCGAAAAGGTGGGACATGAGAAAACTGTATACTTCCCACTTAATTTTATCACCCTAAAACTGCTCTTAAAAGTAAAATCATAAAAAATACAAGTTAATAATCATTAATAAATGCTAACATAATAAGCAACAGTGACTTATTGGAGTAAACTTTAAAACTGCCCATATAATATAAGCACTTCTCAATACTGATTTTACTTACTACAAACCATACTTGTAGTGTTATTTTCATGTTTCAGTTTTATAACTGCTGTAAGCCTTAAATTCATTTTATTATTGTTTAAGCAATTATATTTTATATATAACCACATAATATCTTTCCATGATTTTTATTATGTTATGAATATCCATTCTTGTTAGATCACTTTCTTCTGAGTTTCTTTGCCTTTCTTAGCCTTGACTTTATCTACATGTTGGTAATAGAATCACACGGCTTGTTTTATTTTTCTTAAATTTAATTTTACCTTCATATCTTCAGGATACTTTAGAATAAGAATATAGCTTAGGTCAGTGGTTTATTTTCATTTCCTTATCTCCTTTTCTTCATAAAAATGCATACTGATATTTAAAAGCTTTCATTTTACTGCTCTGGCTTTTATAGTTTCTATTTAAGGCTCACCTGCCACCTTGCTTTCATGGAAGCAATGTCTTTTATCTAAGACTGCTTTCAGACTGGTGTTAACACTTTGATTATGGTTTTTATGTAGTGGTGCTTCTCCTGGTGTAACTCTAGTTAGATATATAAATAAAATAATATATTATTAGCAATTAAATGGAATGAACTACTGACATATATAAAACATAGGTTGATTTTTTAACTGAGACTTTGGATGGGAGAAACATTATATAAAACACATATTTATTATTTTATCTATGCATATTTCTAGAACAGATAGAACTAGCCATTGATAGAAAACGTCTTGCAAATAGGTGAGTCAATAACTGACATAAATGAGTATAGTAGAGCTACTTTGGTGATTATAATGCTCTATTTTTTTGTTATAGTTTTTAATTATATACTTAAAGTTAGTGCATAAATCTATCTCATCAAAACTATATAAACTATTTTAACTCTAATTTTAATGATGTCTGTGATAATATATTGAAGAGTAAGTTGCAAGCACACCTTGGAGATATTGGTCTTTGATTTCAGACAAACCACAATAAAGCAAATATTGGAATAGACAAATCAACAATTTCTTTGGCTTCCAAGTGCATATAAAAATTTGTACTATAGTATAGTGCTTAGGTGTACAGTAGCATTCTGTCTAAAAAGAAAACATGAACATGTGCTAATTAAATGTGGCATAAATCCAAGTGCTAATGATTAGCAGTTATATTTGCCAGGAACATTCTACAAACATTACAAAGACCCCGGGTAGAGAGCGGGGAGAAGGGGAACAAACAAGATGAACAACTAAATGAAAATAAATAAATGCTTCCTCCGTTCCTTCCTTCCCATCTGCCTGCTTGCCTTCTCCCTGAACACATTTTTTGCTTTAAAAAAAAAAATGTGGCTTAGAGACACAAAGTGAACTCATACTGCTGGAAAAATGGCACCAATAGGTTAAGTTTAACACATGATAACCACAAACCTTCAATTTGTGAAAAAAATAACAATATGCATGAAGCACAGTAAAGCTAAATGCAGTAATATGAGGTATATCTATATACTGATATAACTGAAATTAAAAATATAGGTGGATAATTATATTTATAGATAAAGTGCAATATCACATAACTGAAACAGATCCATAGTAACACCAAGAGTTATTATAAAAATTATTATTCATTCATATTACCATCATATTTTAGATGCATTATCTTATGAAATCATATTGCCCCCAGTATCAGTGCAATACAGTACAAGTTACAGTAAAAAAAATTCTGTTAGCTCTGTTTTTCTATTAAATGAATGATCTTCCACATCATTACCAAGCACACACTGAATTTTCCAAACCTTGGTATTGCTAAAAAATGGGACTTTAATTGTTTGGGTTTTTTTTTTTTTTGCCATTGATTCATCACATATTTTAAAATAAACATTTTTATGCATTCTATGCAGTCTTTAAATTGCATGATTCTTTCATTTTAGTATCCTAAAATGTAGTATATAAGAAGTCAAAATAAATTGCACCAGTGTTTGAATATGAAATATTAAGCATTTGATTCTCTAAGCATTTTAAATGTTTAAATATTAAATACTAATGATAATATTTCTAATGATTTTATTAATATACTAGCAAGAAAGTTGTCAAACTGTAAATAAGATTGAAGGAAAGATAAAAAATAAGGTTAGAAAGAGACTTTTTGTCTATTAATTGGATATTTTCTAGAACTTAATATTAATTATTAATGTCTTAAGTGATAATATATAGTATATGTGTCATTATAAAATATATTATTTATTTGATTGATAGCTTATGTTGAAATTTGATTTCCATCAAGTTTAGGTGAATATCTAAGAGATGAAATTCATTTCTCAAAAGATAATTTAAATATAAATATTCATTCGCAGTAAGTCTATTAGAACTGGCTACTGACAAAGGATTGAACATAAATTTTGAAAACATAGCTTCATTTGTTTCACTCTGGGAAAAAAATAAAAATATTCTTTGCTTTATGAAATTGCTATAAATATGTTCTGCCATTCCTGTCAACATACTGCATGAGTCCATTTTCTCCATAGTGCATTGTTAATGCATGCCCAAATAAAAATATAAATTTAATAGATTTTCCGTATTAATCGTCAGTGGACACGTTTTCAATGAACACAATTAGTATCAATTTAAACTTTCTTAACGCAACAAATGAGAGTGCTTCTGTCCTCTAATCTAATTATATCTCAATGTTGTTAAAGACAGATTCCTAGCACGACACTAAAATTTTGACTTGAAGTCAAGTGGAAGAACGGAGTAGCCATAACTAAGATGAGACCGTGGTAGAAAAAGCAGATTTTTTTCAGGGCACGTATCAGCAACTCATTTTTTGTCAATACTAAGATTATGATCCCTAATATCAACCAAAGTAAAATGAAAACATTGGTTAGACAACCAGAGTTCAAAAAAATACAAGTAGGAAACACAAATATGAGTGTTGTCATTTTGCAAAAGCAAAGGAATGCAAATGGCAAAATTCCCTAATAAAGTGTGTATAACTAACTAGAAGAAAAGGGGATAAATAAGTAAGGCCTTCAGAGATCTGGGAAATAATGGTGACTCTTCAAAGTAGACTGAGATGAAATGTTAGGGGAAATGGGAATATAATGTCTTAAAAATCAAGAGAAAAATACATTAAAGAAAAGGAAGTAACATACTGTGACAAATGCCAATGATGATAAGTTAAATAAAAATATATCTGACAGTTAAACATTAGATTTAGCAAAAGTAAGTTCATTGGTAGCTTTGGCAAGAGCAGTTTAAATGAAAGTGAAAAGAAAAGTCAAAAGTTTTCACTGAATTTTAAGAAAAATTAAATAAGACAAAATTGAGTCTGTATGATTGTTCTTTCAAGAATCTTAGTTGTAAACACATTAGAAATTATGTTATTTGTAGAGAGTAAACTAAGCTGAGATAGAATAAGAAATTTACACATGCTCAATTGTTATTTGTTTTGCAAAATATTCCAAACTCCTAAAATGGACATTAAAATAAGTCTTATTAAGTAATCAAAATTTCAGAATAAGCATTTTCTAGACTAAAATCTATTTTTCTTATTTGGCTATGATAAAATAGTCAAGGATGAAACTAGAATAATTTGAAATGACTACAGTAAGAGAACACTAGTCCAACTCACGTTTAATGAGATGACAAATTTTGAACAGAGACTAGAAGCACAGCATGTGGCTAATTAGAGGAAAACTGCTGATTCCATTAGGAACAAGGATTTCTGCCTCCTAATGAAAATTTATGTGTTGAAAAAAATACTCAATTTCTATTACATAGTTATATACATTTTATTCTATAATCAAATGTTTTCTTAAAAGATATTTCTTTAAAAACATGCTTATGCAGTGTCTGTGTATAACACAAAAAACTCTGTAATATACAACCACATAATAATATGATACATATCATCTAAAAATCATCGATATATTACTCATCATTTTATCAATGTATAGAAAATATTATACCAGTTTTCTGAACAAAACACATTTTCCTCAAGGAAGGTTTGTATTAACTCTTTATCATGTTCTAATACAAACATTATAACTCTGGATATTAGAAGGTAATATCTTCACTAAGTAAAATGGCATCATCTACAAAATCCTCTTCATTTTTCTCTACACTTTTGTTTAGGAAGTTTTAAGTGTCTTAGACTTTTGAGTTCTTACTTGTATAGTTGCCAAAATTATAAATGAAAACAATGTAAGAATCGATTATTTCCAAAGTTTATAAAAGTTTTTGCACAATAATTTTAAATTTTCAAAGCTGCTGTCATGTTATTGAAGGTCTCAAAAAAAAAAAAAGAACCCTCCTATGAATGATACTTATGAATCCTTAATAAGGTGTTACTACAGTGATTAAGGATGAAATGGCCACTTTACTCCTACAGTCTATTTTTCTTCCTTGGACTCCTATGATCTTTCCAAATCAGTAAAATGAGCAACTATTCACTAAGTTTCTCAGATCAAAAACCTAGAAGATATTCTTGCTTCATCTCACTTCCAACGTTTTTTTCAAATCCCATCATAGGTCACCTGGATTATTGGGAAGGCAGGGGTATGCTGACTGATTCCTGTTTCTTCATTGTTAATACCTGTAATTACTTCTCCATACATTAAACAAAGTGATATCTTTAAATTACTATTACAATTATCACTATTGAAAACGTTTTTTCATCTACAAAATTATAATCCGTTTATGATGATTTACAGAGTTCTACATTATTTACCTCTGCTGGCTTTCCTTCCACATCTCCAATCATTCATTCAAATGCTTGTTGTACTACGATCATTCTTGCCTTCCTTCTAATAGTCTGAGCTAAACTGGTTCTAACCTCAGGGTTTTCATTTTTGGTTCCCTCTACCTGAAAAACACTGTCCTCATAATTTCCCTTTTGTAATTTTAGTTTTAGTGGAACGTCAGCCCTCTCTCCGGAAAGTTAATCCTTAACCACATTGTAACATGACTGCATATAATGGAGGTTCCACGTAGCGTTTTTTCTTGCCCTCTAAAATAGGGCAACACATCACAGGCACAGAATATGTATTTTACATATCTGAAAATAAGATTCATTAGTGAAAGCAATTCTTAATTTATGGATTTCCAAACAATGAAATTGTAGAAAAGAAAGTATTATAGAAGAAAAGACATAAGTTCTCCTATTAAAGACTGAATTCAAATCTCATCTCTCCTACTTACTACTTACATGGGCAAAATATATAACACTTCTGGACTTCTCAAGAAAATTAGAAAAAAATACATTCTAAAGATTAGTATTTAATAAATTAAATAAAATGTCACTATATTGTGGCATTATTTAAAGATCAATAAATATTAAATTATTTTTTTATTTGTACATATATTTATAGTATGTCATGCAAGAGAAAATATTAGGGAGTAAGTTTATTCAGGGGAAATAGCTGCATACTTGCCTATATTGATGAAGAATTAAGAATTGAACATATTTTTCTAAAAATGTTGTTTATAGGCAGTTATGGATACTAATCCTACAATATACATAGACACAATTTATAAGCCTTCGAAATACTTCAACTGCTTGTAGTTTTCCTATATAGAAGTCATGAAAGCAATTTGTAACTACGTATGTGTTTATAGGTTAAGAATAATTTAATGTACAATATGTTTCACAAGTTATGGGAATGAATAAATTTTCTCATTTTTAATGTAAACAAACAACCTGCTATTTTTCTTTTGAACATTTCCAATTGTTTCCAAAGATACATGTAAAACAATAGTTGTAGATTTTCAAATTACAGAAAGAACTCTGTTCTGTAACAGCAGATTTTGAATCTTCTTTCTCAGAGGGCATATCCTTTGTGTTCTGTATTGAACACTTCATGTCATTAGAGGATAGAGAATTAATAGGTCTCATTAAAAACATCTGGAGAATTTCAGCACCACTATAATCACTGCCAACTTGTTCTGCTCATGTGAAAATCAAGGTTATATCCTCTCTTCTTGCTTTTAAATTGCCTTCAACAATTTTATGATTATACAAATAAAACTATTATGCCAATGAAAATTCAAATTCAGTTTCTCATTCAGGAATAATATAAAATGCTAGATTATTAATTCAGTTTAATGGGTAATAAAAATTATCTTGACATAATATCAATTAATATAGGAAAAACAATAGCTTTTTGTTTTCTGCTGTTAGAATGACAGAATGTTAAATTCTCATTATTGCATCAATTCTAAGGATATAAAGAGAAGGTAACTGATTTTTCACTAACTATGTAGCAAAAACATAGCCATATAGTTTTAGAATTTTTACCTTGTATGCAAAAAAGACATTGTGGTTACCTAATTCAGTAAGAAAAAAGAGATAATATCTAAATTATAATTTATTTAAAACAATTTTTAATTTTTTTAAGTGCTCATATAAAAAGTCTTACTATAGAAAATTAGTAAAAAAATCATTTAAAAGCATTTTAATTAAAGAGCAACTTATTGGTTAGCTTCATTTTATATATTCAACTGTAATTCTAAAGATGTAAAAATAGAAATCATCTGGATAAATAGTAATATATTTTAATGAGGCAGTGACTAAACTACATATGAAGGAGGCAAATAAAAATATATATGATAAAATTAGTGGAGGTGTAGTTTTGCTAACCTAGTTATCTGAGGGTTTGAAAAATATAAGTTAATATAGTATAATTTTTCTTAAAGTGTGGCCATTTATTAAAATTTCATTTAATTTTTTCTACTAAAAAATCTGTGTTGATCATAAGATTTTTTTCAGAGTTGTAATTATGTTTCAACAATTTCATGCAGTTCTTTCAGTTTGAATTAAACATTTAAATAGCTTTGGATAAATTTTCTAGCTAGAAAAATCTCACTAATATGTAACTGATACATATCCTTCATTATCCCAAAGACACAAGTATCTTAATTTTTGTAAATTACTATAGGTTAAAAAATATTTTCAGATATGTCCATTGAACAATTTCTGTGTACCACATGTAATTTTTTTAATGTCAGCTTTTGCCTCCAGCTACATGTATGTATGTTAAAGTTTCAATTTTTTATTTTATTTTTAAAAGGTGCAAGTAGAGAATGAAGTCGAATAGGAAGGTGGGGAGAGGAGGAAGAAGCATTTTTATTTTGTATTTTATTCAGTTGTTCATACTGGTTATTCCCCACAGACCCAGGAAGCAAACCATGTACTTGAACTATGCGTGGACTGCACTTCTTCGGGGGCAAGTAGCTTAACCACTAATCCATCAACATTACTGCTTGAAAGAAGTATCTAATATCACTTATGTATTTGGCATTTCATTAAGTATATGGGTTGAGTAAATCAAATTAAGTATAAGCAAAATATCTATTTGTTGAGAAAGATATAATTTATGTACGAGAACGCATTTGACAGTTATGAACAGGTGATGTCATTGATTCTGATATCAGTTTACTACAGAAGTCTTAAGTTCATATTTCAAAGAAAATCTTTATACATAATAATGTGAATCTATCAGTGTGCATATTTTCCCAAAGATCATATGTTTCTTCTAAATGTACCTGAATTTTCATAAGTGGTTTTAAAGCAAAAAGCCTCAAGTATCAGGTTTTGAATTGCACAATGATTTCTTCCATAAATTTATAATTAAATTACACTTCTGATTGCAATTGAGCTTTGAACAACAGGAGAGTTAGAGACATTAAATCCATGTGTAACTTTTGACTCCCTGAAAAGTTACTAATAATAGCTTGACTTGAAGCTTTATAGAAAACATTAAAAATTCATTGATTTATATTTTCATATAATGTGTATTATATTCTGTATTTGAACAAAAAGGCAGAAAATATATTAATAAAATCATAAGGAAGATGAAATACAAGTACAGTATTAGTGTATCAATAAATTAATATCAAGCAATCTGCTTGCAAGATGAATGTCAGTCAATGCTTACATCAGTATTGACAACTGTACAATTAAACTTTTTTTGTGATTTAATGACTTTTCTCTGTTTCATGGAAACACTTCCAGCATCACTATTGTCACTTTCTTTGAGTTCATGGTGTTATTCTGAGTTTTCTGTATTGCACTAAATATAATAACAATACACAAGAACTCTGCAAGATCACTTTTTACTGTGATTTGCAATTTGCTGGAGAAAGGCACTGCTCACATGAAGATGGTTAGTGTTACCAGGTTTTTTTTTTTAGCAAATACTTGTAGGGCTTGTGTTCACTGCAACAACAATAAGAGGTAGCTATGAAGTTACTGCAGCAGTACAGTGCATACCACAGTTGATTTGTATATATTTTATGATAATGAATGAAAAACAGTTATCTACATGTATTTTTTGCATTCATGACACACCTAACTTTTTCTTAATTTTTTTATACTTCTAGTCTACACATTTCCTCTGTGAACCTTTTTAAATTGTTGCCAATGCCCCCCCAAATTTTCCACTTGATTTGCAGAAAAAAAACCCTGCTTATATGGACCAGTACAGTTCAAGTCTGTTGTTCAACTCTCAACTATATTTCGTTTCTTTCCTTAATTTACTCAGTCTCAAAGGTTGATATTGTGTACTAATATTATTCTTGACATCACTGTTGGTCTTTACCTCTGAACTATGCAATATGATATGCTAAATGTCAGTTGGAAGTATAGAAAAGTGATGAGTAAAGAAGTTTTTGATTGGGGCATGTGGACAGCTTGACGTAATTTCCAGTTCTGAAATGTAATAATTGCATGATTTTCAATCACGATATCTTAATTATCCTTCAAAATTCTCTTCTGTAAATTGTGGGCAATAACATTATCTTTCTCACAATATTATTGTGGAATTAAACTAATACAAATAAAAAAATCATGAAGGTCGTCTAGGTGCATAGGGAATGTTAGCATTAATGTTAAAAATTTAGTAATATTGACTCCAAGCAGTAACAAGTGTTTTCCAAGACTATAGACATCCAAATACATTACATTATTCCAATGGAAAGAAATACAATTTCTCTTATGAAGGAGGATACTGTGCGATTGATATAGAAAAGTAGTCCGTAACTCAGTTATGCTAACCCCATACTCTAAGGAAATGTTTCCCAAAATACACTCTGCTAAATGCTGGTTTTTAGTGATTCTCTGGAAAAAGAATTATATAACTAAATAAACTATGAAAATATTGCATAAATGTTTCATCTGTGGAATCACTATATGATAAATTTTGAGTAAAAATTACAGCCAAAAAAAACCCTAGCAAGGCACAATTTTTTTTTATCAGTACAGAATTCATTCTTATGTGTGTATGTGTGAGACAATAATGCATAAATATACTGCAAAAGTAGAATTCTGTACAAAAGAGTTTGGGAGATTTTTATTCTGAACCCATAGCTGTTCTTTTACTTAGTATCGAATGGCAACTATGATGTATTCATAGTTACAAAAAACTCTCAACATGGTTGGAGTTTTGTAACTACACCCAACTTTGACTACTTATTAAAACTCACCAAACATCTTAGGTCTGCAAAAATGTCCTAGAAATCCAACTTCTTAAATACTAGCTTTATTACTGGATTGCTGGTGACTGCTGCTTCCCTTCAGGCTAGAAATATGCTTAGAACAAACTTTCTAAAGATTTCACATTTTTTTGAATATAGGAAATGCAGATATATATAAAATATAAGAAACTTTAAAACTGTAAAACTTAATAAGTCTGAAACTTCAAATTGAAGAAATTCAAGGAGTCTAATTATTAATCTAAAACAATTTTCTCACTTTTAAACTGTCATTTCTAGGGATTTTTTGAAACAGAACCAACCAAAATTAGTTTTTCTGTAGTCAGCATATTCATAATCTATGGCAGCCTTAATTATAATTCTTTTATTCTGTTAATTTATTCGAGGAGAAACATACTCTAAAAATTCACCTTTAATGTTTATCTTATTACTTGCATAAGTAAAATATAATGTTTTAATTTTATGAAGAGAAGTTCTGATGAGTGTGAGAGGAATATCAATTTATGATTTGTGTACTGAGTTGCCCTTATAAAATCAGCACTCCAGTTTACTTTGAATTAGTAAACACTCTGCAATGTGTGCAGTCTAAAATAACTAGCATAAGCATGGTGAAAAATAGAGACTCAAAATAGAGATCAAAATTCCCAAGTCTGTTTCATAAAGATAACATGACAATGAAAGTGAACATCCAGTTAACTAATTAACTTTACATTGTGTGTATGTGTGTGTGTGTGTGTGTGTGTGTGTACAGGGAGACATACATAAATTCAATATGTTTTCTTTGTGCATTTATGTTTGTTTTATTCTTTCTAAAGTTTAACTTAAAAAATTTTATTGAAGTAAAACTACTTCAAAATTTCAAAGAAGTTTAAAATGTGTATCATTGTAAATAAATATCTGTATATTCAATATACTATATAATTGACCACTTTTACTCAATTTTTCCATCTTTCCTTCCCTTCTGGTCAAAATCATTGACTTGTCATTTAACTTAGGAGCAGAGGAATTCCATCATTGTGAAGTGACATAAATGCATTATCTCAAAATGATCTTTTATTTTATTAAAAGGAAAATTTTAAATCTACCTAAAATGTAATACCACTAAAACTTAAGCAGTCTTTTGAGTTTTTAGTTAAGATGTTTGGTTAGTTTTAATAAGAAGTCAAAGTCTGGGAATAACTTTGATATAATTTAAAAAGTTTAATCTCTTTAGAGAGTTTTATGCTTTCCAGGTCAATTAAGCATTTACAGCTGACATTCTTTACTGTGATATATCCATGTATATTACAGAATAGAAAAGAGAAAAAATAATGACTAACCACTTTTTTTCCTTGATTGGTACTATGATAACATGATCACAATATCAAGGTTTGGTAAATGTTTACATTTGAGTTTCATGAGTCAGATTCATAGGTTCTCTGGAGAACTCACATATTGGAATCTCTCAGCTACATTTCATCTTAATAACTGTTAGATTGACTGCTTAATTTCACAACTGTTTACAGGTAGTTATTTTTCTTACTATTAAGTAGTAAACTATTCCATAGCTATACCACTATGCATATCCATTCAATAATTGATAGACTTTGGGGTTGGATGTGGTTAGTTTTGTCTGTTAACTATAAACTGCTATAAACATTGGTGTACAAGTGTTTGTGGGATATATGGTCTCATGTCTCTTGGATAAATACCAGGAAAGACTGGGACATTTCCTAGAAGCAAGCTTAAAGTTTTTTTTTTTTTTCTACTTTTGAAAATGAGTTTTATTTTTATTTATCTTTTTGGTATTGAAGTAGTTTTATTTGCAAAACAGTATCAACTTAGATGTGCTAGTTCACTGTTTTTAAACACATGATAACGTACCAGACCCACTACCAATTATCAAAAGTAATTCACCATTGTCATTGAACCCGATTACCAGTTGCTCCCAAACCCAAACCCCTTCCCTGTAACCTCAGTTCTATTGTCGATATCCAAGGTTTGAGTGTGTTTTTTTTGTTGTTGTTAACTAGCTTAGTTCTTTATACTCCATGTGAATTAGGTTATCTGATATTTGACCTTCTGACTCTAGACATAATATTCGAGTTCAGTTCATATTGTGGTAAATGATAGGATTTCATCATTTTTAGGGATGCATCCTTTGTGCATACATAAAATATTTTTATCTATTTATCTGATGATAGGCACTTAGGCACTTTTCAGTTCGTGGCTATTGTATATTATGCTTCAATAAACAAGAGGATATATTTATTTATATCTTTGAATAGGGTGGGAGGTGATATTTTGTTTTTCATTTAAATACCAAAAAGTGGAATGATGGGATCATATGTAATTTCTATTCACATTATTTTGTGTGTATTCTCCATATTACTTTCCATAATGGTTGCACCAATTTATACTTCCATCAACAATGTAAAAGGATTCTCTCTCATCACATTGTTGCCAACCCAATATTTCTTGTATCCAATCTTTGGAATAATAGTTTTTCTCAGTTATAAGGTATATCTCTGTTGTTTTGACTTGTTTTTCAATAATAACTAGAGATGAGGAATATCTTTTCATGTGCCTGTTGATCATTTGTATGCCTTCTTTGGTAAATGTCTATTCAATTCTTCTGCTCAGTGTTTTAGATTGGGTTGTTGGCTTTTGTGTTGTTTTGAGATTTATAAGTTCTTTATGTATTTTGGATATTAAGTCCTTATCGGATATGTGATAGGCTAATATCATTCTCATTTGTGATATATTGTTTCTGGTTGGTTTTCCTTTTCATCCTGATTCAGTCTCAGGATGTTATATAATTCTAAAAAAATCTGTCCATGTCTTATAGGTTGTTCAATTTATTGGCATATAACTGTTTCACAGTAATCTTCATAGTATTTTATGTTTCAGTGGTATCTTTTGTAATTTCTTCCTTTTATTTCTTATTCTACTTTTTAGAGTTTTCTCTTTTTTAGTGAGTTTAAACAAAGGATTGTCAGTTTGCTTATTTTATTAATAAGCCATATTTTGTTTTCATTGGTCTTCTGAGTTGTCTTTTTGATTTCTATCTTTTTGATTTCTGCTTAAAGTTTTATTATTTCTTTCCTTCTGTTGACTTTTGAATGTAACTGTTATTTTTCTTTTGCTTTAACTGTAGGGCTAGATAGTTTAATTGCATTTTTCTTATTTCTTAGGGTAAATCTGAATTGCTATAAACTTTCAATTTAGTATTTTTTGTACTGCAACGCATAAGTTCTGGTAGCTTGCAGCTTCATTTTTGTTAGGTTCTCAGTACTTTGTAATTTCTCCTTTGATTTCCTCTCATGTTACTCAGAGGCATGTAGTTTAGGCTTCACAAATTTGTAGTTTTTCAACTTTATTTTGTGGTTGATTTATAATTTTATGTCAGACATTTATGTCTTTCTTTTTGAAGGTGGAGTATTTTCTCCCCTTTCATTTGTTGTTTTTCATCGTAGTATTGAGCTGTAAGACTTTACACAATCTGATTAGAAGTGTTTAATCAAATATAGGTATTGTAAATATTTCTTCCAATCTGTAACTTGCCTTTTTATTTTCTTAATGTTACTTTTAAAAAGTTATAATTATGTCAAATTTGAAATTATCTTTTCTTTGTTCATGACTTTTGCCTTTTGAATTTTATATAATTAAAGTGAAAATATTTTTCATATTTATGGACTGGAAGACACAATTTTATAGGTAACAATTATCCCAAAATTTGCCTATAGAATCAATATTTTCTTCATTAAAATCTTACTGTTTATTTTTTGGGAAAATTGACTAGCTGATCGAACATGTATTAATGAAAGGCAAAAACAGCAAGTCGCTCTTGTGGAAAATTACAAAATGTGATTGTGCTACACTTAAGAATTATGGACATTCCCTGGTGGCTTAGGAGTCTAGTACACCCTGTGCACAGTCCATATATATTCCAGATCCTGGTTTCAAGACCCAGGGCCAGAGTGGAATAATTAAGATGAACAACAACTTAATAAAATAAATGAAAGGCTTCTTCCTCTCCTTGCCTGCCTGCCTCTTCCTGTCTTCATTCCTATCTGCACCCTTCCTTAAAAAAATTATTATAAAATCATAATAGTGATTTGATAATAAATACAGGAAATGTAGCAATGGATCATAATAAAGAATACAGAGTAGACAGAAACAGATGGTCTCCTGAATTATGAGAAGATATCACCAAAATGCAGTGGAGGAAAGATTATTCACTCATCAATGCTGCTGGTTTATTGAATATCCATAAGAAAAAAATATCACCCACAGACACACTAAAAATAATTGTAGAAGGATCATGTAATTAGACAGCAACTTTAAGAGGTTGTATAGGATAGTATATCTGTGGCCTTGAGAAAGCTGATAATTTCTTAAGCCTCAGAAAGTAAAGGAAATTTGACAATCTTTAGTATAATTAAAACAGGTGTTCATCAAAAAAAAATATAAAGAGAATGTACATAGACCAGGAACTTCAATATTTTGTAGTATTTACATGAAACAGACAACTCACAAATATAAATATGTATTTAATATCTAAATATATTTAATAATTCATAATATTTAATATATAATATTTATATATTTATGGATATTTGAAATGTATTTTAAAAAAGAAAAGAAAGAACCTAATGGAGTAATGGGCTAAAGAATTAAAATTATTTTTTCAAAAGTTTGTTAAGAATCAATTAACATGCTTTAGTCATCAGAGAGCTGCAGACCACAAAGAGATACTATTATCTAACTACCACAGTGACCAAATCAAAAAAAAAAAAAAAATACTCAGTCAAATATATCTACAATTGTGGAATAATTGTCACTCTCACATACTGCTGGTAGAAGTGTAAATTGGAACCACTGCTTTTCTTAAAAGGTATTTGAATGAATTATAATAGAATATATATATATGAATATAATAAAGAACAGATAACAAAAATATGTTCTTTAATCCAGAATTTTGAAAAGTATAGTCAATAGATGTTATGCACTGTATAACATGATGCTTTTGGTTTTGTTTTATTTTGTGTTTTTAAAGGAAAGTTGCCGGCAGGAATATAGGTAGGCAGTCTAGCAGGAAGAGAGGAGGAAGAAGCGTCTTTATTTTGTTTTTTAATGTAGTTATTCACATTGGTTGTTTCCTCAAAATCTGAGACTCAAAACCAGGAGTATGTGTCTTGCTCCTTCTGAGGTGATTGAGTTAATTGCTGCTCCACCAGGACGCACCATAATGTAAAATGTTTTAAAAAGACTATGAACACCAATAAATTAAGATCAGTAAACAACGTTCTTCTTTTATAAACTTTCAGATATAGAATATGTTAAAATTTATTTATTATTGTTTATATAACTGTGTATTCAACAAAATGTTTTGCCTTGGATTTTAAGTATCCATATTTTTACAAAATATTCACCAGTAAATGAAAAAATTTTGTAAATACATGATTTCATTTTGTATTTTTCCCTTAGCTATTATACATTAGGTAGTTTCAGTTCAATGGGGAAAATATTTAGTGTTTGGAAACAATAAAAATAGAAGAATGTTTTCTAAAGGACATTTTTCAAAAATCAAACCTTAAGCAGTTATGTGGCACATTACTGAAGGTTTGTTTGCAATATTTTTTATTCATTTTGCCTGGGTAAAATCCAGGTCAATATCTTCAAACATGTCACACTGTTCAATTTCACTTGTCTCTGCATATGACCAGCAACTTCATTAAGATATACATATGTCTTTTGAAGAGCTGTACAGTTTTCTCTACCACATAATGAAAAGTGGCTTTACAAACCAGCATTTAAGAGGAGATTCTGATATCTGGTATCAAGCTCCAATTTTGTACTATTTGGCATGCTAAGATTTCTTCATCTTTTCAGCACTGTACCAACTCTTGAAGAGCTTTCGAAGTTAATTTCTTTGCAGGTGTGGCTTGATCCATGATTTATACAACTCCTTGCTTACCATCTTATTCTTTTGCCTTTAGCTCATATAGGTAGAGCACTGCTTTTTCCAGATGGTGACTGTCACTATAGAAGCAGCAAATACAAGTTCAGGTACATTCACTTTTAAATAAACCGATAAAGGTAGATCAATGGTAAAGAGCAAGCTATGTTTGGAAATACTTTATTTCTGCCATACTGAAAGGTGAAGGCAACACTTATGCTTTCTTAACCCAATCAGGAAATCAACACCAAATAACAACCCTCAGAGCAGTAATTATAAAATTATTGTGCTGATTTATCTTTCCAATAAAAGCAATGGAATCACGTAATTAAAAAAATAAGAAATGGCGATTTGGTACTGCAGTCTAGATTTATAACCAAATGCGATTTAACAAAATAGATGCATTTAATGTTATCCACTCAATAGGAGAACTGATAAATTTTCGTATACTTATGCAAAATGATACATGCAGTAATGAAAAAGAAGTACACTATGGTTTGTGCATCACTATTCATGAATCTCACGAACAGCAAGTCGGTTTAAAGAAGTTAAACACAAAAGACTTCATCTACTAATATACGTTGAAATGAAGGTCAGAATCAAGCTGCATTAATCTATTGCTTAATATTAAAAATGTTTGCCGTTTTCCAGCATTTTATCTAATCAATAATAAAAATATCAAGACAAATGTCTTTTGTATGATACAAAAATGATCCTCTGATCTAAAAATATATTAGATATAGAAGAATTGCTAACGTATTCTGCACCTCTCTCAGTATTAGGACAGTAATTTTCCTTTTTTAATAAGTATTGTGTAAACAGTTGTGAAATATTAACCCAAAAATTTCATGAAAAAAATTTAATAACAAACACAATTAATTGCATTTTAGCAATTAAAAACATAAATATGAAATTAAGGATAGAAATATTAAGGAGTATATAATTTTCCTGGGAATCAAAGTAAGTTGTAATTTATAGTCCATGACTGGGTTAAGAAAACATAAGTGTTACCTTCACCTAAGTATAAAGATAACTTTCTTACTGCAAATTTAAAAAGCATGATATTAAGAATTATGGAAAAATTATTTTGCCTTTTTTGTAAAAGATTAGATCCATTCTTAATCTGAAATAAAAATACTTCTTAGGACATAGATAAATTAAATGAAATAGATCTGCATGAAAATGACAAAAGGAAATGAAGCTTTTGCTAATTAAAAGACAACAAATATTTTGCTATTTTAAAACAATCAATGTTAGTGAAGAGAGTTCCTGAAAATCACTTCAAGAATGAAATGAGGCCTCAAATGTAGACAAGATGAAAGGGAAAAGTTATTTCAATGTAAATAGGGCCCTGGTGAACTTACTAGAAAATAAAAACATATTGAAAAAGTCATTGGGTTTATATAAAATATAGGGTCCTGAGAGGTGGTAATGGGGCAGATGTGGTAGAGCTTTGCTAATATTCTCCAGAAAAAGGAAGATAATTCTAGGAAAAGGGTGTCACTTTTTTTTCACCATTTATAGTCAATGTCAAATCTGTCATGGCTCTGAGAGTATAAAAATTAACATGCTGATGACATTTTAATAAGAAAGAGTCACTCTAAGGTCTCTGCTCAAGCATATTGGTTTAAGCCAGATCAGACTTCAGGTTCTTTTGGGAAAGCTCTTAAACCAGAAAAAATTTTTATCAGCATCACTGATTGGTTATTCAGGCTGAACCCATGATGACTTTATCTTGGACCCTGTTAAAAGATATCTGGTAAGTAGGAAATTACTACTGTGCTCTATTTAGTCCCATTCTGTCGTGATTTTACTGTTGGCCACCGCTATAGTTATCCTCTAAAAAGAACATTCTAGCTTTATGATCTCAATGTACTATTTTCTTTGGACTAAACTCAGTTACCAATGAGGTTTCATTTTTTTCTAAATTTTCTTGACGAATGAGCATTCTTTGTTTCCTTTCTATTCATTCTGCCTAAGAGATTTTTCTCATTACTTAGGAAAGCTATCAGTACTTGAACGAATTATCAGAGATATTTGTACTATATTTACCATATATATAAGATATCATGACAAAATAAAATTATAAAGATCTTGTATGTGAAAATGAAACATACTCTAATTTTGAAATTATGAAAGGTAAACATACTCCTTTTAAAATAGATTTTTTTAAATGGGTTATCTATAGTCATAAAGAGAACCTTAAATTTTGGCTAAAATTCATTGCTATTGACCTTTCTGAAAGACTTTTATTAAAATTGCTCTAAATTATTTAGAATCTTATAAAATTTGCCTCCTATTGTTTCACCAAATCACTCTGAAATTTCCATTGCTAAGAAGATGAGAGGCATCTTTAGGAATTTGCAAGCTTATAGAAAGTAAGATACAATAATGTTATTATAATAGTAATAAAGTTTAATATTTTATGATCATAATATGAAGTCAGAAAGTCTTTCTGAGAAAGAGAATACATAAGGAGAGATTCAAAAGCAAGGTAGGAGTTGGATATTCAAATTAACTTTTTCATTACCCTTCTTATCAGGCCTCTAAAATTACACAGAAAATTAGTTGAATTATCTTTATGTATAAACCATATGGTCACTAATTCACAATTGCTAATAGGCACTTAATCTATGCAAGTCATTTTAAGTATTGAGTGAGAAATTTGTGTTCATATGTATGTAAAATGCATAAAATGTATCACAATGCACAATTTATAATATAAAACAGTAAAATGATCAATCAGGCATATGAAATCAGTTTCTAAACTACCATTAAAATATGTTAACATGCTTTCACCTTGTCCAATTTTGTAGATTGTATCATATTAGCACAAATAATTTTGTGAAGAATTTGACCATGGAGTGTATTTAATTACTAATTTTTATAAAATTATCCCATTTCATCCTACTTGCCCTATTTGTCACACATTTGCTAACTATATGTGGGTGGATTTATTTCAAGACTCTCAATTCTGTTCCATTAATCTTTGTTTTTATTTCAATAGTATTCTTATTCTATCATTATTGCTTTGTAGTCTAATATGAAGTCAGAATACATAACATCTCCATTTTAATTCTTTTATTTCAGGATTTTTTGGGGTTTTGTTGAGTATTTTTTGTTGTTGTTGTTTTGTTTTTGCTATTCATGCTCAGTTTTAGTTCCAAATAAAGTTTATGATATTTTGTTCTATTTCTGAAATGAATGTCTTTGGAATTTGATGGATATTGCATTAAATCTATATATTGCCTTTAGGCAATTTGGCCATTCAGCAATGTTAATTCTTCCATGAGCATAGAATATATTTTTGTTTCTTCTGTCTTGTATTTCTTTTAATAGTGTGTCATCATTTTCAATATCAGGTCTTTCATATATTTGATTAAATTTGTTATAGGTATTTTTTTTTCATTCAGTTGCTAATGGATTGTTTTACTGAATTGTTTCTGCTGGTTTATTTGCATACAGAAATATAACAGATTTTTTAATTTTGATTGTGTAGTCTACCACTATTTTATTCATATATTATTTCTGACATCATTTAATGGAGTCGGGATTTCTCTCAATTAGCACATCATCTGCAAACAGTTTCACATTCTGCTTTCCAGTCAAGATATCTTGTATCTAATTGCAATGAATAGGATTTCTTACACTATAATGACTAATAATAAAAAGAGTGGACATTTTCGTCTTGCTTCTCATCTTAGAGAAAAACAATTCTGGTTTTCCTCATTAATTATGATGTTGGCTGTGGGCTTTTCATACAAAGTCTTTAGTATGTTGAAATACGTTCTGCATATTACCATTTTTGTGGAGTTTTTTTATAAATGGGTATTGAATCTTATCAAAATCTTTTTCTATCACTATTGAGATTTTTGGTTTGTTTTTTTTCTAGCTCCTTCAGTGTAGGCTATGGTATTTTATTTGTGATTTTTCTTGTTTCCTGACGTAGGCCTGTTTTGCTTTAAATATCCCTCTTAGTACAGCTTCTTCTACTTAATAAGCTACATCTTCATTTTTTATTCAAATCATTCTTTTAAATTTCACCATTGATTCTATTATTGACTGAAAAGTTGTTCAATATCATGTTCTTTATTCTCCACATTCTAGAAGGTCTCCCCTTTTTCCTGTTTAGGTTGATTTCTAATTTCATACCCTTGTGATCAAAAGATGATTGATAATAATTAAATATTCATAAATATATTGAGATTTTGTGTGTGTTCTAATGTGTGGTCCATTCTGATGAATGTTTCATGAATATTTTAAAGAAGGTGTAGTAGTTTATTATTTGGTGGTAAAATGCTCTTATATGTCTCAAGTATATCTCATCTTCTGTATAACTTAAGGACTTATTTCCTTGTTGCTTTATGGTCTCACTGATATGCCCATTATTGTGATAGAGTGTTAAAGTACCCTGATATTACTGTATTTGGTCAATCTCTCCCTTAAGGTCTGTTATTATTAGTTTTATATACTTGAATGTCCCTATGTTGGGAACACACACACATATGTGTGTGTATATACATATATATATATATATATATATATATATGTATATACACACACATATATGTCTTCCTGTTGTATCGATCCCTTGATCATTATATAATATTAACTTTTGTATCTGTGTACTGTTTTTGACTGTAAATGTATTTCATCATATGAGTATAGCTGTCTCTGTCTTTTACATTTTTCAATTGGCTTGTAATACCATATCCTGTCTTTTCACTTTAAGCCTACGTTTTCCTATGAAGCTTAAATGGGTTTCTTGTAAGCACACTATAATTGGGTTTGGTTTTTAATCAATTTAACTGCACTGCGCTTTTTGATTCATGAGTTTAGTTCATTTACACTAACAGTGATCACTGATATATAAGGATCTGCTGCCATTTTGACTTGTGTTTTCTTTTTTTTCTATTTACTGCATTTTTTTGTAAGAACTTACTTTTTTATTTAGAAGAACATATTTCAACATTTCTTGTAATAAAAATCTCATGGTATTGATGTTCTTCAGAGTTTTTTTTTCTTTGGAGGGGTGTATTTTTATTTCTCGAAATTTTGAAGAAAATTTTGCAGGACTTAGTATTCTTGATTGGCAGTTTCTATCTTGGAGACATAATGCTCACAATACTATCCACTGTGTTATTGGTGTATTTTATTGTTTGAGCTCATATCTTTAGGAGTGAAGAGGGGCTGCCTTCCAAAGCATGTTCTCTGTCTCTATCTCTGTCTCTCTCTCTCTCTGTCTCTGTCTCTGTCTCTCTGTCTCTGTCTGTCTGTCTGTCTGTCTGTCTCTCTCTCTCTCTCTCTCTCTCTCTCTCTCTCTCTCTCTCTCTCTCTGTCTCTCTCTCTCTGTCATCCTCTTTGTCAACTAGTGTGAAGACTGAGATCCTGACCTCAACCCTTACTCTTTGGGCTTCACATAAGCCAAGCATGTGTGCCGCCACATAGTCTCTGTTTTCCTCTCCCCAGGACCCAGGACTGATCTGGTCATTCTGCTACCTCATTCTTAATGGGCTAGAAATAGGGAAGATCCCATGAGCCTTTCTCCACCCACTGTCTGTCATAGCAATGGGTATATTGTTTGAGCTTTCTTTTTAATGTAGTCCTGTTGGTAACTGAGGTGCTAATGTGCTTCAGCCTCAGCATTTTCTGTGGAGTTCCCTCCTTGGTATTCATTTCATGGAGACCTATTTTTTTCCTTTTACTATTGAAGAAGGATATGTTTTAAATCACAATTTTGGTCAAAACACCTAATCACAGATCTTATTTATGTTAATTTTTGAGTGAAAGGTGAAATATCTTGATAATATATAAGAAAATGTATATTTTCCTTTAATAAGAATAAAGAGCTTGACAATATTTCTTTTCTTTTCTAATGATTTCATTATCATTACTGCAGCTAGCAACTAACAAGGAATAGAATTTTAATCTATTGACCTACCCCCACAGTATTAGTCAATTCTTATTCACCAACATAATTTTATTCAATAATATGAAAGATATAAACTACTATAACAAACAGATGAAACAAAAGATGTCTGTTATGTAAGGAGTCGTTTTTTCAAATTCTTCTTATGTCAGATTTGCCCCCTACCACCTAAAAAAGCCAAAATCTCTAAATGGGATCATTTCAAATAGCAGCAGTGGTTAAATTATGATATTCATTTTTTACTCCAGAGACTCATATAGCCCTGACTTTCTTGAGGGAACCATATCTTATAGATCCTGAATACTATTAGATAATGCTTGGTCATTGACATTTACCAAGTGCACTTTGGAGATAAACCATTTTCCTCTTAGCAAATATTACATCATCTTTTTCTTTCAGAGATTTTGTACTGAAAAGAAGAATGAAGGGACCTTCACAATAAGCTTTTTTAATTTTCTTATTCCTCCTCTTTTTTCTCTATACACAGCTCCCTATCATTCTGTTTAATAAGCTACCTCAAGGGTCTAAATCTGTATTTTTTCCATTTAAACCATTCATTCTATGATACTTTATTAAAGCAACTCATACTAAGACAGTAAGAATAGAGCTCAAAGCATTTCTTTGAAGAAGACTATACCTCATAAATAGCATTGGTCTACTAATCTGGAAGTCACTTATCAAGACTTTAGTGAAATTATAATGAAACATATACCTTACTTTCTTTTCCCTAGAAATTTTCATTAGTAACATTATTAAAATATTCTTTAGCTTCCTTTGGAGTTTAAATGTATTATCTATAGATGACTGAAGCTTACATGCTTTTTTAACATTCTTAATACTGTAAATTTACAAACACTAAAAATTAAGGATGCATATTCTCATTATATGCATGTAAAGTATAACATGACTACTCCAGCATCTATGCTGCCTTCCAGCTAATAAGAAAAACAGATACAGTGAATGCTAAAAATCTATATCTAGATTCAAAAAGAATAGGTACTTTTACATTCAATCACAAGCAAGGGCAGAGAGGCAAAATTTTTTTAGTTGAATTCTGCATATGGAATAAAATGACACTTCACTTTCTTATTTCAGCCTGCATACTATAGTGTCTCTTTCAAGGTTTATTTAGTGTCATACTTTTACATTTTTGTGGGTTTTACTTTTTAAAAAAAACCCTCAAAGATATTAGTAATGGACTGTCTAGTCTAAGTGTCGAGGGAGAATTTAGAATAAGACATGAATTTCCATAATCTTCTAAGCATATCTAGCAGCATGGAAGCAGACAAGAAGAACAGACAGGATGGAGAAAATGCAGCCTACAAAGAGAATAAAGAGAACATAAAATTCTTTCAATAATATACTGGTGCCAGGAAACTTTCAACAGACTCCTGTAAAAAAAAAATCCCTCTTCCTGTCTCACCTAACACCACTTACATTTGACTATTTCTTTAGTCCTTGGTGATTAAAGCAATCCATTCTTATTCGTAATATATCAGTAATCTGGCCAAAAAGTCCCTTTCCAAAGTCAGACTACAGGTATACATCTGTCTCTTTCTCAATAAATGGTACAGCATCCTCTCTGTTAACCCATAGGGTCACTTTCTCCAGTGCTGTTTTTTCTCTTTCTCTAATAAAGTTATAAAACTGCTCTTCTCAGTGTCTCAAGAGCCCCAAGTACTCTGCATCACTAAAAACAAGAAAACTGTGATGAAACTTATGGAGAAAATAGGTGATTTAGATTAACATTGTTCAGGCATAATATAGTGAAGTGATGCTGACCATGAATTCAATATTGATAAATCAACCATATAGTATATCCATAACAAGGAACTTTGCCAGTAAATGAATGGAACCATACAAGAAAGTGCTAAGGTAACATCTATAGTGTGCTATAAAACTATGGATATAAAAATGTCTAAGTTTGTGGATTAATGAGATGATGATCATGTAAGAAAAGTCTAGCAGTGAGTCTGAAAGTCAGAGAAATTCGGAGTCTCAGATATTCTGATTTAAGAGAACTGAAATGGAAACAAGAATCTTTATATTTAACTAAAAGATGGGTAATGCCATCAGTCAACAGCAAAAGAAACTACAAAATGATAGAAATGTAATTATTTTTAATTTAAGAATTTTTTATTATAAATCAAGAATTTAGAAACTATTTTCTAGGACAATATCATGAAGTACCAGCATTTTGAAAATATCACTGGGGATGCTAATTTCATTACAGGAATACTTTGATTTCCTCCTTGTAAATCTTGTATCCTTTTATATATAAAGAAAGAAATGTGACTAGAAACGGATTGATCATTCTCATAAAAATTTGAAATAGTTCTGAATAAACTTAACAATTATTAAGCCATGTTTTCCTTCAAATCAAAATTCTTTTATGTAGTTAGTAAACTCACCAAAGCATAGGTCATTAAACATGTATATTATTTTCTTTGTAAAACAAGAAGAGAAACTGATATTTTTTGTTTCAAGTATTTTAAATGCCTAAAAATGATTTTAAATTATTTATTTTCTAATTTGTGTGGTGTTTAATGCAATTAAATTTCTGACTATGTAACAATTGGATTGAGTTAAAATGGTTTTATAGGTGCATAGTTTTATAGGATGGGAATGTCAAGATATTATTTAAAGGACTCATCTTTGAACC
The DNA here is from genome assembly GCA_004363575.1 of Solenodon paradoxus. Classification (NCBI taxonomy): domain Eukaryota; kingdom Metazoa; phylum Chordata; class Mammalia; order Eulipotyphla; family Solenodontidae; genus Solenodon; species Solenodon paradoxus. The sequence continues at coordinate 1,211,242 of RJWH01000091.1, forward strand.
AGTTTTCAAAATGCTTCATTGTTGGTCATATTTTTATAGATGATGTCAACTTAGCTTATTAATGTTGGCATCAATTAGAATAAATAAATTTTGTGCATTTTTTAATGTTAGTATTTAATTGGGTATTGTTTAAGTTAGTAATACATATACAATAATTCCAGTGATTAAAATAAAATTTGGACTACTTTCCTATATATATTTATAACATTTCAATATATTGTCTAGGTTATAGAGTTATTTATTATTTCCCTGCATAATATGTTTTGAATACAACATGTTCACATTTGGTGATTGCATTCTGCAAGAACTTTCTACCATCTGTACTCTATAGTTGCTGAAAATGTTAAAGCCAAAGGGGAATAAATGACAATAATCATTAACATGTGAAACAACAACAAAGAATCTAAATTTGCAAGCTCAGAATTTGCCTACAGTTTATGATTAATGAAGGCAAATATATACTGAAAGTTGATTATGTGTTTCATTTCTCGTGATGCCTAAGGGGCTACAGCTTACGAGAAATAGTATTGGAATCCCTCAAATCTCAGTACAAGTTTTATTTGTTTTCCAACTTTCATTGATTTTTGGATAGTACTTAGCAAACTGAATCAACAATAATAACTCTCACACTAAAGCGAATTTTAAGAATTTGAATAAACTTATCTCTGATCCCCACAGTCAGCATTGTTTAATAAAACTATAGAACCTTGTTTCATAGATCAGTAAATACTCTTGAGGTCAAGTAAAAACGTATCACCAAACATCTTTGAATCTTTTTGCAAGCTCTAATGCAATTCTTGAGATTTCTTTTTTATACATGATCTAATACCTTTGAATATTTCCTCTGATTTAATATATTAAAGTAATCACAAAATTTGTCTGATATAAATATCTCAAGATTTTACTCAGTGTTTTTTTCCTTCTCAAGTGCTAATCTATGATTTACTCAGTAAGAAAATATTAGGCATGCCTTAGTAGAGTAGCAGTTGGGTGAAGTCAACATACATCTCAAAGTCTCAGGTTCGTATCCTGGCAGCAGTGGGAACAACTATGATGAACAAATAAATAAAATTGTTTTTTTAATTTAAAATGCTTCTTCCTCCTTTCTTGGCTTCTACCTTGGCTGGCCTTCATTCCTGACTACATTTTTCCTTAAAAAAAATAATATAAAAATCTTTATTTTACACTTTTGTTATACCTAAATTGTATGAATCTAATAATGGAGTAAGTTCTAGGGAACTTTCATTTGTTCATTTTATTTCATCTTATCTAAGGAAACCTAAACTTTTGTTTCTGTTTAATAGCCATATGCAAATTTTATTGATTTGTGTCCTTGACCTATGGGTAAATATTACTGTAAAATTATATTTATCTTAATCTTATTTTATGCTTATAAATTTGTAAAAACCCAAATGTAACTGCAGTTAATGTTTCATTTGATGATCTTTTTCAGATAGTTCAAAGACTAAAAAATTTTAACATATTAAACTGAGTAAAATATGAAAAACTGTATTAAACACATGTGGGGACTTTGTGTACTATTCTTAATACTTTTTCTTTTTATCCTTTATGCTATTTTAAAATACTTAAAGAATAAAAGTTTTGGTTGAGCATTTCAAGCAGCTAAAATGGAGGATAAATTAATGCAACTAATGTTATAGAATTGTAAAATAAGGCATTGAACATGTTAACCACAAGGGCTCTATAGATATACAAAATAATGTAATATATTTAATAGAGATGAATATAGCAAGCCAAATCCAATGTACTTATGAATGAGGGGAGATTATTGGATTAGATAAAATAAGTGTTTAAGATTATTAAAAGGATTTATACATTATTGAAAAATGGAGATTTATGGTATGGAAGTAACAAATATATATATATATCTACCTAAATTAAAGTCAATTTATAACTAAAGTATGTAACAAAAGGAATAGTCAGTAAATTAATATTGTATTGGTGGTGTTTTAAACTCTTAAGAGATATCTCTCTAACTATTTTTCAGCAATATTACATGATCCTTTTCAAATAACAGGAAGCACATATTTAAAATAAATGAATAGAATTAATGTGCTTAGAAATAACTGTTCATGAAATCTCACAATAATGTTAACATTTAAATTGCTAATAATGCAAAATACAATTCTTAATGTGGGTTGAAGTTAAAAAGATGACTGAAAAGTCAACTGCTCAAAAAATTTTTCTATTGTTCCAAGGGATTTAATAGAGAAAACTTCAAAGGTATAATAGCATTTAAGGAAAAGGATCTGTGCAAAGGAAGGGGAAAAATTATATGGGTGACAGTGTAAGAAGGGTAAATACTTAGATAACATATTTTTAAGTGCACTAAACAAACCTAGACATGTAGAAATTAGCTAACTTAAGTTTTATATAAAAGTTTCATATAAAATTTATTTAGTGTAAGTTTATGTACACTACATTGAGATCTAACATTCTCTTATGCAGATAAGCCCACAAATTTTGTCACTATGAGAGTATTTCCAGAAAATTTAATGAAGCGTATGGTGACAGGCTCAGTTAATCAGAAGTGTAATTTTTTGCATCATTCTATTTCATAAATTTTCTGATTCAATGCTGCCATGTTGGCCTACTGGCTAAGTGAGGAGCATGATTAATATAGTGATTCAGAAGAACAATTTAAGTATTTGTATGACCTTGTAATCACTTTATTAAAAAGTTGCTTAGAATCATAAGGGATGTTTATATTATACTTAAAAACTCCCAGTATGGATGATATGCATTTTCACTCGTAGTCATAAATAGACTATATTTCTACTGGGAAAGAATGAGTATAAATGAAGTGGCAGCGAGTAAAGAATATAATCAAACAAAATTAATTAATACCTCAGCATTAATATATCTTTTATAATCCTGAAAGTGTTAACCCAACCCATGTTTGTTTGTTTTTGTTAGAAATTTTGGACTAACTTATTTCATGATCTTATTAGTTTTGTATTTATGGGATTTGAATAAACATTGTATGTTAAGGCAACAAGATGAATTATAGAATGTACTTTAATCAGAATTTGTGCAGAAATATATGACATCTGAAGAATGATAATTTTAAAGTAAATGTTTCAATCTATAAGAAAAAAGGAACAGAGGAAAATTGGATCAATGTGTACAAAACAAATTATATTTATTTAATTTTAAATAGAGGTTCTCAATGCCATTTTATGATATCCTCCCATACACAATCGTATCACTATTTTGATATTTGTCACCATATATTGTCAACATAGATTAGTTTTGCCTATTAGTAAACTTAAAATAATGGAATTGTATTATGCATGATATTTTCTGTAGGAATATCATTCTTTTTTTGAGATTCATGCTAATTGCTTCATGTAACAAGAAGTCATTCATTTTTAACTAGTGCATATTATTCTATTGCTTGAATAGTCTAAACTTTGCATATATATTTATTCTGAAAGGGAATGAAGTTGAGCAAAGACAGGCAGACCAGAAGAGAGAAGAAGGAATCTCTTTATTTTATTTAGTTTTTCATCTTCATTTTTTCTTCCCTAACTGGAACAGGAACCCTGGTCCTGAGGATGTATGTGAACTGTGCTGGCTAAAGGTGACTGACTAAACCACTGCTTCACCGGGATATGACTCTAATACTTCTCTTCTGATGTGCCTGCTAAAACTTGTAGGCTAGTCAAGCTTTCCTTTTTCCTTTTTGGTTTCCAGCATTTGAAAAAAAAGCATCATCTATGTAGCTGTCTTTCTTGTAATATCTTTGTCTTTTTACTAACTGACTCCTGATAGGCTAATCAACTATATTGCAAAGTTATCACTCCTTTTCAATTTTCTGGAAATATTTGCATAGGATTCAAATTTTTTTTCTTAAACATTTAGTTGATTTTTGGTTGAATTATCAGTGAAACCAACCTAAATTAGAATATTAGCATTTTCTTCATGGAAAAAATTATATTAACAAGTAATTATTATCCATAGTTGTTCCTTCTTGAGAGAAATTTGGTAACTTGTATATTTTAACAAATCAGTCCATTTCATCTAAAATATCAAATTTATTTTCAAATATACAAGCTTGCCCATAACATTCAGTTCTATACTTAATATACATGTGATAGGTAGTTTCTTCTTTAAATCCAAGTAATGTTATAGTTTGCAATTTCCACAAGAATCTGTAACTATATGAATATATAAAAATTGAACAAGTTCCATAAAAACCTTGCACCATCAGATCAATAAAAATAAAAAAGTATAGCAATTGAAACAATGAGCTAGCTAGAGCTGCAAAGGACAAAATAAATTGCAACAAAAATATCTTTAGATTCATGTGCTCTAATAATTTTAAACTCAAGCCTAATTGTTCAACATTTAGAATTACTATCAGCATTCTGCATGACAAATGGGATTAGGTTTAAGGATGAGGTGCTGAGGACAGAAAATTTAAAAAGGTATTCTCTCCTAATCTCAAGCAGTGCAGACTCAAGTGCAAGTCACTACATGGATTACCACTTGAATAATGTGAACATAAATATCCCTTTAATTTTATAAATCTAAGGTAGTATCTAAATCTGTTCCTCATCCCACTACATTCATACTATGCCATGAAACTTTAGCTGCATTTCATTGAAATGGTATCAGATCTGATATCAGAACTTCAAGAAAATGTGAAATAAGAGATGGGTATTTTTGAGATAACATAATAAATAGAGAATTTTATATTATTTTGAATTATACTACATTATATCACAACTAACATTAAGAATCTGGAAAGCAAATTTAAAAGAACATCTCTAAAGCAAAAGAATTGTCAACTAAAAAATTCCAAGGAAATTTAAGTTCAGAAAATGAAGTTTGATATGAAAAGACAAGTTTATGTAAATCATTCTTATTATCAGGTGAAATTCAAAAGACAAATTTTAACTTTTCCAATTGACCAAGGAAAAGCTTCCATGTCTCATTTTAATTCATATTTTGAATAAGGTCAGAAGGATAAAAATTTGATATATCTTGTATAACAGTATTGAAAATAGTCAGCTTTAAATTATAATACTATTTTATTGATATTCAGTGAATAATTTAAATATCGCTGGAACTCTAGAGAATTGAGTTATTTAAATGAAGATTTCAACATTTTACCAGATCTAAGACGTTCCTTAGTAAAGTTTTAAAAATATCGTATTGAAGCAGCCTTTGAATGCAAACGTTGAGTATATTTAAATTTGCTAACAGAATGTATGCATTTGAAATTATCCTTATCTCATTATATTTTAATGTTGAAGTGTGTTATCTTGACAACAAGCCGTATTCTCCAAGCCAGTTGTAATATCTAGGACAAATAATTTGATATCATTAAATCTGAGATTCCTAATCAAGATAAGGAAAATAATAACAATTGACTTATGGAGTAACTGTGTCAATTCAATGACAGCATTGATATATTGCATTTAGCATTTTTCCAAAAATTCTATTGTGACTCAGTGATTATTAACCATCAAGAACTCATGTGTTTCAGTCTTCTCTTAGCATCAATCAAAATATTATCTCTACATAGTGAATACTTAATAAACATTTTGGAAATGAATTACACATAAATTTTAATTAAAGAGAAATTTAGGAGAAAGCATATCAAAATCACATAATAAGGACCTCAAAAATTCATTCTATAAAAGTAACAAGAACACTAACACAACTACAAAAATCAGTGCTTTCTGAACACTGAAAATTAAACACTTTAATAAACTGAAAAGTGGTTTTCAAGAAAATAATAATCAAATCTCTGAAAGAATAGCAAGCATTCTTTAATTTACACTATTTTTATTTCTCTTCTCCCTAATTTAATACACATGAGAAAGTAGAGTATTTGCAAACAAGATAATGCAAAAATATGAGCTAGTAACCACTGGAGGAGACAAAGCAGATCCCAGTTTCACAAATATCTATTCCCAAAGAATTCTCATATAACATATAACATATAAACATATAACAACTTTGACTACTCACGGAAAATATCAGTTCACAAGTCTCCTCTTGCATAACCTGACTCAAAGCCAATGCTAAACAACCTATGTGAATAACATTTGTCAAACTTTATCAGCAGTATTTGTTTAATAGGGTCAGTGCCTTGATAGGTGTTGCTACAGTTGACAAGAAGTTGAAAAAATTGCAGCCCATGTTTACTGAAGCATTATTTACAGTGACCAAGAGTTTTAAACAAATTCTCACCAACAGATGATGGATAAAGATATCATATATTTACATAATGGAATACTATGCAGCTATCAAAAGACAAAATCCCACCATTTGCAGAAACATGAATGATCTGTAGGGGATTATGTTTAGAGATATAAATCTGAAGGTAGAGTTATCAAACAAACTAAATTTAAAAAATTAAGAATACTTTAAAATGAGCTAAATAAACAAAATAGACTTTAGTCAAAATAAAAACAAATCAGTGGGTACATGAAGAGATGGAGGATGATAGGAGGGCAAATGGGGCACAGGAGATTCAGTGGCTAGTACAGGAAAAAATGAAATAGTGGAGAACATACTATATTATAGACAGATGCAGAATTATTTTCTGCAATGTATACCTTAAACATACTTAAAGTTATGCAATATTTTCAAAATCAATTTAAAAATTGAAAATATAAATGTATTAAATGAACATTTTATACATCTTAAACATACATAATTGTTATTTATATATAAATAAATCAAAAATGACAGAATATACACATGCCAAGGAACAACCTGAGAAGTCTAAATTTTATCCTCTGATTGACTTTGAGTCTCCATGTAAACCAAAATGAAGATTAATGCAGACTAAATAAACGAATAACAAAAATGCATGATGTAAACAGTTCATAAAGGCAAGCTAGAGTCACCATACTAATATAGAAAAAACGATTTAAATGAAAATGTGAGTGACAACAAGGGACATTTTATAATTATAAAACATCCATTTACCCAAAAGATATAAGAATTACAAGTATATATTTATCTAACAACATAATACCAAAATATATAAGCAAAAATTGACATCATTGAAGGGAGAGAAAAGATCGTTCAACAAACAATATACTCAAATATCTTGTTTTTCATAATGGATAGAATAAGTCATCAGAATATTAAACTATTATTAAGACTAACAGACATTCAATGAACATTTCATTAACTGGCAAAGTACAAACTCTTACGAGGTAACCATGTCACATTCTCCAGGACAGGTAAACCTAACAGATAACATAAAGCACTCTAGTCAATATCAGCAGGATGGACATTTTGCTGAAGTGTCCAAGAAACAATCTCCAGATTTAGACATATATTAGTCTATAAATTTAAAAAAGAAAGACCTCAGTAACTTTATCTTCTACTTCAAGGAGTTAGAAAAAACGCACACTAAACAATGCAAGAATAAGAAGGTAATAAATAGTACAGCAGATAAAATGAAAACTAGAAAAAACAAAAGAAAGTTAAATAAAGAAAAGACAGTTTTTTTAAAACATCAACAAAATTTAGTCGAAGTAATGGAGAAAAGAAAATGAAATTACTAGAGTCAAAACTAAAAGAGGGGTTATTATCACTTTACTGAAGTAAAATATAATAAAATGGGATATTAAAAATAATAACGTACCATAAATTAGACTTCTAGAATTGGAACATTCCTACAAACTACTAAAATGGTCAAGAAAAAGGGAAATTTGAATTGACTAACTATTACGAATCTAGAATGCAATAAATGTATACAGGATACACATGTGTAAATGAAAAACCTGATAAAAACTCTAAGCAATAATTTCTGACTGACTTTGAATATTATGTACATAGACATAAAATATGACAAAAATGAAATAATCAAGAATCCTGAAAAATAAAGCAAAGGTTCATATGATTCTGTGGGTGCATTGCAACAAACAGTAAAGAATTAACACCAATTCTTTACAAGCTCTTGAAAGAATAAAATTCATATAGTCTATTTATTTGTAAACTATTGATAAATATCTTCATGAATGCGAAAACGTAATTCTCAACAATATACTAGCAAACAAAATCCAGACACATATAAGAAGGATTATATGTCATGATCAACTGGATTTATTGGAGTAATTCAAGATGGATAAAACATATATAACAAACAATGAAACATAACATATCATTAGGGTAAGAACACAAAATAATCATAAGTGAGGAATCGATAAGACTTACCCTGTTAAAAGACATCTACAAAATAAAACAAAAAAAAATGTACATGTAACATCCATCCTTAAAGGTTAAAGAATTAGTTGCTATGATTAGTAATGACACCAAAAACCTCATTCTTGCACAGTTTAAATTGTACTGTTCTTACATAAGACAATTAGATAATAAAAATACATGGCACAATTAGAAAAAAAGTAAATCTGTCTCTATTTAGATATAAATTCACTTTATATATAGAAAATTCTAAGCAATCATAAAGCAAAATTTATGAGAACTAATAAAATTACCATGTTCCTTGATGAAACATCAGTACATAAATGTCAATTATAATTCTATATACTTGAAATTATCTGCAAATGAAATCAAGAAGACAATTTCATTTACAATAGAATGAAAGAGTAAAATATTTAAAAATAAATTTAATAAAAGTACAATATATGTATACTGAAAAATACAAAACATTCTTTAAAATTAAGGATCTAAATAAATGAAAATATATCACATGTGTTTGAATTTGATTTTTAATATTTCTCAGATAACAAAAACCATCAGTTATGTTTGCAGATCTGATACAATTCATAGCAAAATTTACTTTTTGCAGGAATTAGCAAGATGACTCCAAATTTCAAATGAAAGTTAAAAAACCTACAATAGCCAAAACAATCTAGAAAAAAAAGATAAAATAGCAATAAAGTCCACACTTACAAAATTCAAAATTTAATAAAAAACTATAGCTTTTAAAGTGACACTGAAAGGGTACATAATAGTAAAATTACCAAAAGTCAATGATAAAGAATTTTAAAGATGCCCATGGAGAAAAAAGTAGGTAACAAATAAAACTATTTCCATTAGGTAATCACTTCCTTGGAGTAACTCTATAAAGAATAAGAGACAGTGGAATAACATATTCAAAATAATTCAAGATAAAACTACTACCCATTTCCAGGAAAGCTATCATTCAGATATGAAGTAAAAGTTTCTCTGACAAACAAGAGCTGAAGGAATTCACCATCTCTAGCACCCCTGACAAGGAATGCTAAGATGAGTTCTTATTTCTGAAGAGAACACAAAAATAACAATTTGAGCAAGATTATAAATAGACTCTACAAGTTGCTCTATTTCAGAATAGGGAATTCCACACTATATTAGAGCACGAAGTTGAAAAAGAAATAAGCATTTAAAATAATGACAGAAACTAACCTGGCTAAATTTTTAAGGAGAAGATAAGAAATAATAACAAGTAAACAAACACAAATAATGTGACACGATTAGGAAAAAGGGATTCTGAGTTATGAAATATTCTATGCATACTTCATGGAAACCACAAAAATCTGGATCAGATACACAAGAAAAATAAAAAGGAAGCAGAAAAACAACAAAGAGATCTACCCAAATAAAATGTCAGGAAAAAAAAAAAGAAAATACCAACAAGAAACAAAAGTATATTAGAATAACCAGAAAACAAAAGGTACCAGGTCAGTAGCACTGTCTCATATAGCACAGTCATTCTAAATGTAAATAGACTTAACTTTAAATAAAAAGGAATAGAGCAAATGAATGGATTAAAAAACAAAAAACAAAAAAAACCCAAGCAAATGTTATCTCCAGAGAAGCTTCAAACCTAAAGATAAAAATAGTCTTGTAAAGGAAGACTTCAAATTGATTATAAAAATAAATGGTAAAAAAATGGCAGGAATATCAAAATGCTCAATAAAAATTGATAGCCAAGAATACTATGTCTGAAAACTCTATTTCAGATATGAGGGAGAAATAATCTTTCCATGTCAAACAAATGCTTAAGGAGTTTTGACCACTGACCTCCCTTAGAAGAAATGTAAAAAGAACTTCTATTTAAAGTCAAAATAAAAAATTCAGAAAAAGTGAAAAAAGGAAATAAATAGAGCCAAAACCAAAAGACAAAATGAGTGTGGCAAATCTTCACATATCAATGATCACCCTAAATAAAAATGGATTTAACTTACCAGTAAGAAGTTAAAGAGAAACTTTGTGGATTAAAAAAATGAAAGTTAACTATATTTCATACAAGGGACCCACTTAAGCTATAACACATAGACTTAAAGTGTAGGAGTAGCAAATGATACTCCAAGGAAGGAACTACTATACCAATATCAGATAAAATATATTGCAAACAAAAATGGTAGTGAGACAAATTTGGACACTAAATAGTTATAAATGGATCAATACAGAAAAAAAGACTTTATAACATTTGTTAATAAATTACATCCAACATAGGTGTACCAAATTATATAAAGAAAATACTAATAGATTTAAATGGAAAAATTGACAATAATACAATAATAAGAGATTTTAACACTCCACTTACAGCAATGGGCAGACCATACAGAGAATATCACTTAGAAAACAGAGGCCATGAATTTTTAAAAAATAGATGAGATAAACAACAAAATTTTGCATACTATTTTAGCCAAGAACAATAAAATATGCATTCTTTTCAAGAACTCACGAAACATTGTTAAGGATAGAATATGTCTGTACGTAGAACATATCTCAATAGGTTTGAAATCAGAAGAAGCACATTTTCATAGCAAAATATTTGACAGAAAGTCAATTAAAGAAGAGAAATTCAGAAATTTGTTGAGAATAAACAACATGTTACTGGACAACTATTTGGTCTTAAAGAAATAAAAAATAACCTACAGAAATGAAAATACACAGCTTATGAGAATATATGGGATGTAGTAAAAATAGTTCTAAAAGGGAAGTTTACAGC